>NW_026531184.1:0-72951 GCF_020745825.1 Agelaius phoeniceus | reverse complement strand
GGGCGTGGCCATTTTGGGGTGTGGTCATTGAGGAGGGCGTGGCTAATTTGGGGTGTGGTGATTGGGGTAGGTGTGACCAATTTTATGGGCGTGGCCTATTGGGTTTTGTAATTTGAGTGGGTGTGGCCATTTTAAATGGGCGTGGCCAATGTGGGGTGCGGTCATTGGATGGGTGTGGTCAATTTTATGGGTGTGGCCTTTGGGGGTGTGGCCATTTTGATGGGTGTGGCCATTTTGCGGTGTGGTCATTGAGGAGGGTGTGGCTAATTTGGGGTGTGGTCATTGAGGAGGGTGAGGCCAATTTTATGGGCGTGGTCTATTGGGGTGTGGCCATTTTGATGAGTGCAGCCATTTTGGGTTTGGTCATTGAGGTGGGTGTGGCCAATTCAGGTTTTGTGATTTGAGTGGGTGTGGCCATTTTAATGGGCGTGGCCTTTGGGAGTGTGGCCATTTTGATGGGTGCGGCCATTTTGGGGTGTGGTCATTGAGGAGGGCGTGGCAATGTTGGGGTGTGGTCATTGGGGTGGGTGTGGTCAATTTGGGTTTTGTAATTTGAGTGGGTGTGGCCATTTTTAATGGGCGTGGCCAATGTGGGGTGTGGTCATTGGGATGGTGTGGTCAATTTTATGGGTGTGGCCTTTGGGGGTGTGGCCATTTTGATGGGTGCGGCCATTTTGCGGTGAGGTCATTGAGGAGGGCGTGGCTATGTTGGGATGTGGTCATTGGGGTGGGCGTGGCCAATTTTATGGGCGTGGTCTATTGCGGTGTGGTCATTTGGGTGGGTGTGGTCAATTTGGGTTTTGTAATTTGAGTGGGTGTGGCCATTTTTAATGGGCGTGGCCAATGTGGGGTGTGGTCATTGGGATGGGTGTGGTCAATTTTATGGGTGTGGCCTTTGGGGGTGTGGCCATTTTGATGGGTGCGGCCATTTTGCGGTGAGGTCATTGAGGAGGGGTGTGGCTAATTTGGGGTGTGGTCATTGGGGTGGGTGTGGCCAATTTTATGGGCGTGGTCTATTGGGGTGTGGCCATTTGGATGAGTGCGGCCAATTTTGGGGTTTGGCCATTGGGTTGGGCGTGGCCATTTTATGGGCGTGGCCTATTGAGTGTAGTCATTGAGGTGGGTGTGGCCAATTTGGGTTTTGTTATTTGAGTGGGTGTGGCCATTTTAATGGGCGTGTCCTTTGGGAGTGTGGCCATTTTGATGGGTGCAGCCATTTGGGGTGTGGTCATTGGGGTGGGCGTGGCCAATTTATGGGTGGTGGTCTATTGGGGTGTGGTCATTGGCGTGGGTGTGGTCAATTTGGGCTTTGTGATTTTAGTGGTTGTGGCCATTTTAATGGGCGTGGTCAATTTGGGGTGTGGTCATGACCAATTTTATGGGCGTGGTCTATTGGGGTGTGGCCATTTTGATGAGTGCGGCCATTTTGGGGTTTGGTCATTGGGTTGGGCGTGGCTATGTTGGAGTGTGGTCATTGGGGGTGTGGTCATTGGAGTGGGTGTGGCCAATTTTATGGGCGTGGTCCCATGGGTTGTGGTCAATTGGGTGGGTGTGGCCAATTTTATGGGCGTGGTCCTTTGGGGTGTGGTCATTGTGTGGGTGTGGCCAATTTTATGGGCGTGGTCCTTTGGGGTCTCTTCATTTGGGTGGGTGTGGCCAATTTTAAGGGCATTGTCCATTGGGGTGTGGTCATTGTGTGGGTGTGGCCATTTTGATGGGCGTGGTCCATTTGGGTGTGGTCTATTGGGGTGTCATCATTGGTGTGGGCGTGGCCATTTTGATGGGTGTGGTCAATGCCTGGGTGCGGCCATCATAGTGGGCGTGGCCAATCAGTTGAGAGCCGCCATTTCCCTGGCCGTGGCCACGCCCCCACCAAACCCCCTCATTTCTCCTCCCCCTCCATTCTCCCCCCCAAAACCCCGCCCCCTTTTCACCTACCCACGACCACCACGGCCACGCCTTCACTGGGCGGAGCCTCCACCCAGGCCCCGCCCACCTCCTCCTCCAGCCGGCAGCTGAAATTCCCGGAAAACCCGGCCGGGATCTCCGGGAACACCAACCGGGAGCCGTCCTCGATGACATCATCAGTGACCTCATCAATGACGTCATCAGTGACGTCATCAGGTGTCAGCTCGGCGCCGTCGCGGAAGAAGCGGAAGCGGCGCCGGAAGCGGCGCCGGGGGGCGGAGCAAGTGAGGCGGAGCCTCTGGCCCGCGGCGACCACGCCCGACGCAGGCTCCGCCCACAGCACGGGCGGCGGACACGGCTCTGGGGGAAACAAAAATAATTTGGGGTAAAAAGCAGCGGAATCGGTGAATTTATAATTTTGGGGTGGAAAAAGGGCAGAAATGGCCCAAAAATTCAAATTTTTAATGGGTAAAAAAAGGGTAAAAATCGACCCCGAAATTCAACGTTTTGGAGGAAGAAAAGCCTCAAAATAGCCCCAAAAATTCGATTTTTTTTTTGGAGGTGGGGATGGAGAAGATGAAATTCCCCAAAAATTTGGAGAGTTGGAGAAGTTGAAAAAACGAAATTGAGAGGGAAAAACAAAAAAAAAGGAAAAAAGGGAGAAATTAAAAAAAATTGGAGTTGAAAAAATGGAAAATTTGGAGAATTTGGGAGAAATGGAGTTGGAGGTTTTTCCCAAAAATGGTGAATTTTTTTTCCCAAATTTTTCCCCAAAATCCTGATTTTTTTCCCCAAAATTCTGATTTTTTTTCAATGGAAGAGGTCCCACCATGGCCCTGGTTGTGTTGGACTTGGATTGGGTCAAAAAAGCCAAAAATTGGCCAAAAAAATTCAATTTTTTGAGGTGGGAATGGAGAAGATGGAGAAGATGGAGAAGAACCTCCCAAATTTTTCCCAAAATCCGGATTTTTTTTCCCCAAAATTCTGACTTTTTTTGGTCTAAGGAGGTCCCACCATGACCTTGGTTGGGTTTGGCTGAGATTGGGTCAAAAAAGCCAAAAATTGGCCCAAAAATTCCATTTTTTTTTTGAGGTGAAAATGAAGAAAATGGAGAGAAATGTCCCCAAATTTTTCCCCAAATCCTGATTTTTTTCCCCAAAATTTTGACTTTTTTTGGATGGAAGAGGCTCCACCATGGCCCCGCTTGGATTGGGTCAAAAAAGGCCAAAAATGGCCCAAAAATTCCATTTTTTTTGAGGTGAAAATGAAGAAAATTGAGAGAAATGTCCCCAAATTTTTCCCAAAATCCTGATTTTTTTCCCCAAAATTCTGATTTTTTTTTGGTCTAAGGAGGTCCCACCATGATCTTGGTTGGGTTGGATTTGGATTGGGTCAAAAAAGCCAAAAAATGGCCCAAAAAATTCAATTTTTTTTGAGGTGAAAATGAAGGAAATTGAGAGAAATGTCCCCAAATTTTTCCCAAAATCCGGATTTTTTTCCCCAAAATTCTGATTTTTTTAGGATGGAAGAGGTCCCACCATGACCTTGGTTGGGTTGGGCTTGGATTGGGTCAAAAAAGCCAAAAATTGGCCCAAAAATTCCATTTTTTTTTTGGAGGTGAAAATGAAGAAAATTGAGAGAAATGTCCCCAAATTTTTCCCCAAATCCGGATTTTTTTCCCCAAAATTCTGACTTTTTTTGGTCTAAGGATGTCCCACCATGACCTTGGTTGGGTTGGACTTGGATTGGGTCAAAAAAGCCAAAAATTGGCCCAAAAAATTCAATTTTTTGGAGGTGAAAATGAAGAAAATTGAGAGAAATGTCCCCAAATTTTTCCCAAAATCCGGATTTTTTTACCCAAAATTCTGACATTTTTTGGATGGAAGAGGTCCCACCATGACCCTGGTTGTGTTGGACTTGGATTGGGTCAAAAAAGCCAAAAATTGGCCCAAAAAATTCAATTTTTTGATGGTGGGAATGGAGAAGATGGAGAAGAACCTCCCAAATTTTTCCCAAAATCCGGATTTTTTCCCCAAAATTCTGACTTTTTTTGGTCTAAGGATGTCCCACCATGACCCTGCTTGGGTTGGGCTGAGATTGGGTCAAAAAAGCCAAAAAATGGCCAAAAAAATTCAATTTTTTTTTGAGGTGAAAATGAAAAAAATTGAGAGAAATGTCCCCAAATTTTTCCCAAAATCTGGATTTTTTACCCAAAATTCTGACTTTTTTTGGTCTAAGGATGTCCCACCATGACCTTGGTTGGGTTTGGCTGGGATTGGGTCAAAAAAGCCAAAAATTGGCCCAAAAAATTCAATTTTTTTTGAGGTGAAAATGAAGAAAATTGAGAGAAATGTCCCCAAATTTTTCCCAAAATCCTGATTTTTTTACCCAAAATTTTGACATTTTTTGGTCTAAGGATGTCCCACCATGACCTTGGTTGGGTTTGGCTGAGATTGGGTCAAAAAAGCCAAAAATTGGCCAAAAAAATTCAATTTTTGGAGGTGGGAATGGAGAAGATGGAGAAGATGGAGAAGAACCTCCCAAATTTTCCCAGATTTTGGATTTTTTGGTTATTTCAGGAATTTGGGGGAGATCCCGGGGTTGGGATTGGGCCAAAAAAGCCAAAAAGTGGCTCCTGGAAATTTCGATATTTTGGGGAAAATGGGGAAAAAAACCAAACGGAAATGGGGAATTTTGGGTGTTCGGGAGGAGATTTGGGGTCGGGATGGGACCAAACTCAACCCAAGGCAACCAAACCCAACCAAACCAAACCCAACCATGGCCCAACCCAAACATGACCCAACACAACCATGACCCAACCAAACCAAACCCAACCCAACCAAACCCAACCCAACTAAACCCAACTCTAACTCAACCCAACCATCATCCAACCCAACCAAACCCAACCCAATACTAACTCAACCCAACCAAACACAACCCAACCCAACCCAACCATGACCCAACACAACCAAACCCAACCCAAACCAAACCAAACCCGACCCAACCCAACTCTAACTCAACCCAACCCAACCATGACCCAACCCAAACATGACCCAACCCAATCCAACTCTAACTCAACCCAACCCAACCCAAAGCCAACCAAACCAAACCCAACCCAACCATGACCCAACCAAACCCAACCCAACCCAACCCAACCAAACCCAACCCAACCCAACCATGACCTGACCCAACCCAATCCAACCATGACCAATCCAAACCCAACCCAACCATGACCCGACCCAACCCAACCATGACCCAACCCAACCATGACCCAACCAAACCCAACCCAACCATGACCCAACCAAACTCAACCCAAGCCAACCCAACCCTAACTCAACCCAACCCAAACCCAACCCAACCCAACCATGACCCAACCATGACCCCAACCATGACCCAACCCAACCCAACCCAACCATGACCAAACCCAACCAAACCCAACTCAACCAAGGCCCAACCAAACCCAACCCAATCCAAACATGACCCAACCCAACTCTAACTCAACCCAACCCAAGCCAAACCCAACCCAAACCCAACCATGACCAAACCCAACCCAACCCAACCAAACCCTAACTCAACCCAACCCAACCATGACCCAACCCAACCCAACCAAACCGAACTTTGGTCCAACCCAACCCAAGCATGACCCAACACAACCAAACCCAACTCAAACCAAACCCAATGCAACCCAAACCAAACCCAACCCAACTCTAACTCAACCCAACCATGACCCAACCATGACCCAACTCAACCCAACCCAACCCAACCCAACCATGACCCAACCAAACTCAACCCAACCCAACCCAACCCAACTCAACCAAACCCAACCAAACTCAACCAAACTCAACCCAACCCAACCATGACCCATCCATGACCCAACTAAATCCAATCACATCCATCCAAGCCCAACCAAACCCAACCCAACCATGACCCAACCCAACCCAACCATGGCCAATGCAAACCCAACCACACCCAACCACACCCAACCAAACCCAACCAAACCGAACTTTGGTCCAACCCAACCCAAACCCAACCCAAACCCAACCCAATCTTGGCCCAACCAAACCCAACCATGACCCAACCCAACCCAACCATGACCCAACCCAACCCAACCATGGCCCAACCCAAACCAACTCAACCAAGGCCCAACCAAACCCAACCAAACCCAACCCAACCATGACCCAACCATGACCCAACCATGACCCAACCCAATCCAAACACGACTCCAACCCAACTCTAACTCAACCCAATCCTAACTCAACCCAACCCAACCATGACCCAACCCAAACCCAACCCAACCCAACCCAACCAAAGCATGACCAAACCCAACCCAACCCAACCCTAACCCAACCAAACCCAACCAAACCCAACCTGACCAAACCCAACCCAACCAAACCCAACCAAACCCAACCTGACCAAACCCAACCCAACCAAACCCAACCAAACCCAACCTGACCAAACCCAACCCAACCATGACCCAAACCCAACCCAACCAAACCCAACCCAACCAAACCCAACCCAACCAAACCGAACTTTGGTCCAACCCAACCCAACCAAACCCAACCATGACCCAACCATGACCCAACCCAACCCAACCCAACCCAACCAAACCCAACCTTGACTCAACCAAACCCAACCAAACCCAACCATGACCAAACCCAACCCAACCCAACCCAACCCAACCATGACCCAACCCAACCAAACCCAACCAAACCCAACCCAACCCAACCTTGACCCAACCAAACCAAACCCAACCCAACCCAAACAAACCCAACCAAACCCAACCAAACCCAACCAAACCGAACTTTGGTCCAACCCAACCCAACCATGACCCAACCCAACCCAAACCCAACCCAACCCAACCCAATCTTGGCCCAACCAAACCCAACCAACCATGACCCAACCAAACCCAACCATGGCCCAACCCAAACCAACTCAACCATGGCCAATCCAAACCCAACCACACCCAACCCAACCCAACCCAACCCAACCCAAACCCAATCTTGGCCCAACCAAACCCAACCCAACCATGACCCAACCATGACCCAACCCAATCCAAACATGACCCAACCCAACTCTAACTCAACCCAATCCTAACTCAACCCAACCAAACCCAACCAAACCCAACCCAACCATGACCCAACCAAACCAAACCAAACCCAACCTTGGCCCAACCCAACCCAACCAACTAAGGTTCAACCAAACCAAACTACACCCAACCAAACCCAATCATGACCCAACCATGACCCAACCATGACCCAACCCAACCATGACCCAACCCAACCCAACCAAACCCAACCCAACCATGACCCAACCCAACCCAACCCAACTCAACCAAGGCCCAACCAAACCCAACCCAACTCTAACTCAACCCAACCAAACCCAACCCAACCATGACCCAACCCAAACCCGACCAAACCCAAACCCAACCATGACCCAACCCAACCCTAACTCAACTCTACCAAACCCAACCCAACCCCACCCAACCAAAGCATGACCAAATCCAACCCAACCCAACCCAAACCTAACCCAACCCAACCAAACCCAACCATGACCCAACCCAACCCAACCAGACCCAACCCAACCATGACCCAACCCAACCATGACCCAACCCAACCCAACCATGACCCAACCATGACCCAACCCAATCCCGACCAAACCCAACCATGACCCAAACCAACCATGACCCAACCATGACCCAACCCAACCCAACCCAACCCAACCATGACCAAACCAAACCCCACCAAACCAAATGAAACTCCACCAAACTCAACCTAGGCCAAACCAAACCCAACCATGACCCAACCCAACCACACCCAACCCGACCATGACCCAACCCAACCCAACCACACCCAACCCAACTCAACAATGTCCAAGCATGGCCCAACCCAACCCAACCAAACCCAACCATGACCCAACCAAGGCTCATCCAAACCCAACCATGACCCAACCAAACCCAACCACACCCAACTGAACTCAACCACATCCAACCTTGGCCCAACTAAACCCAACCAACCCAACCCAACCACAGGTCACCCACACCCAACCAAACCCAACCTTGGTCCAACCATGACCCAACCCAACCCCACCCAACTAAACCCAACCCCACCATGACCCAACCCAACCAAACCCAACCATGACCCAACCCAACCAAACCCAACCATGACCCAACCCAACCAAACCCAACCCAACCAAACCCAACCATGACCAAACCCAACCAAACCCAACCCAACCAAACCCAACCCAACTAAACCCAACTCTAACTCAACCCAACCATCACCCAACCCAACCAAACCCAACCCAATCCTAACTCAACCCAACCAAACCCAACCAAACCCAACCCAACCCAACCATGACCCAACCCAACCCAACCCAACCATGACCCAACCCAAACATGACCCAACCCAATCCAACTCTAACTCAACCCAACCCAACCCAAAGCCAACCAAACCAAACCCAACCCAATCCTAACTCAACCCAACCAAACCCAACCCAACCATGACCCAACCAAACCCAACCATGTCCAACCATGACCCAACCCAACCATGACCAATCCAAACCCAACCACACTCAACCAAACCCAACCCAACCATGACCCAACCCAACCCAAACCCAACCAAACCCAACCCCACCCAACCATGACCAAACCCAACCCAACCCAACCCAACCCAACCCAACCATGACCCGACCAAACCCAACCCAACCCAACCATGACCCAACCCCACCCAACTCAACCCAACCCAACCAAACCCAACCATGACCCAACCCAACCCAACCCAACCACACCGAACTTTAGTCCAACCCAACCCAACCAAACCCAACCATGACCCAACCCAACCCAACCATGACCCAACCAAACCCAACCCAACCAAACCCAACCCAACCAAACCCAAACCCAACCCAACCCAACCCAATCTTGACCCAACCAAACCCAACCAACCAAGGCCCAACCAAACCCTAACTCAACCCAACCCAACCAAACCCAACCCCACCCAACCATGACCCAACCCAACCCCACCCATCCAAAGCATGACCAAACCCAACCCAACCCAACCCTAACTCAACCCAACCCTAACTCAACCAAACCCAACCCAACCTAACCCAACCAAACCCAACCCAACCAAACCCAACCTGACCAAACCTAACCCAACCATGACCCAACCCAACCATGACCAAACCCAACCCAACCCAACCAAACCCAACCAAACCCAACCCAACCATGACCCGACCAAACCCAACCAAACCCAACCCAACCATGACCCAACCCAACCCAACCATGACCCAACCAACTTTGCCCCTCCCACCTCCCCATCCCCTCAACCATCCCCAAACCCCTCCCCGTGCCCCAAAACCCGCCCGTTTCCCCCCAAAAATCACCTTCCACCACCACCGGCACGGCCTCGCTGGGGTAGGAGGCCACCCAGCGCCCCTCGGCCATCTCCTTGTAGCTGCAGCTGAAGTTCCCGGTCTGGTTCCGGCCGCTCCTCTCCACCCTCAGCCGGGCGCTTCCGGAACCTTCCGCCACGCCCCCGGAGACCTCGAGCTCCTCCCGCAGGAAGCGGAAGCGGCGCCGGGGGGCGGGGCCGGGCGGGGCGGCGCAGAGGAAGAGGAGGGGCTGCCCTTGGACGGTGCGGCCCGAGGGCGTCACCGTCAGGTTGGGTTGGGTTGGGCGGTCTGGCGGGAACGGGGAAGGGGTCAGAGGTCAAGGTCGGAGGTCAAAAAAAAGGGGGAGGGGTTTTTTATTTGGGGGGCGGGGTAAAAAAAACGGCGCCGTTGGGTTAAAAGGGGAGGGTTCGGTGAGATTTTGGGGTAAAAAACGGCCGCTTTGGAAAAAGTTGGGTGGAAAGGGCGAGGTGGGAACTCAGTGGGGATGGATTTGGGATGAAATCACCAAATTGGGTGGGAAAGCCAAGGTTGGGTGGAAAAGTCAAGGTTGGACCTCGACGGGGATGGATTTTGGGATAAAAATGTCACCATTGGACCAAAACCCAACGTTTTTGTGAATGGGGATGGATTTTGGGGTAAAAATGCCAAATTGAGTGGAAAAGTCAAAGTTGAGGCTCAATGGGGATGAATTTTGGGATAAAAACACTCAATTTAGTAGAAAAGTCAAGGTTGGGTGGAAAACCCAAGATCTTTGTCAATGGGGATGGATTTTGGGCTAAAAATGCCAAATTGAGTGGAAAAGTCAAAATTGGGTGAAAAAGTAAAGGTTGGACCTCAACGGGGATGAATTTGGGGATAAAAATGCCCAATTGGGTGCTAAAGCAAAGGTTGGGTGGAAAACCCAAGATTTTTGTCAATGGGGATGAATTTTGGGATAAAATCCCCCAATTGAGTCGAAAAGTCAAGGTTGGGTGGAAAAGTCAAGGTTGGACCTCAACAGGGACGGATTTTGGGATAAAAATGCCAAATTGGGTGGTAAAGCAAAGGTTGGGTGGAAAACCCAAGATTTTTGTCAATGGGGATGAATTTTGGGGTAAAAATTCCTCCATTGGACCAAAACCCAACGTTTTTGTTAATGGGGATGGATTTTGGGGTAAAAACGCCCAATTGGACACAAAAGTCAAGGTTGGACCTCAACGGGGATGAATTTGGGATAAAAATTCCTCCATTGGACCAAAACCCAACGTTTTTGTTAATGGGGATGGATTTTGGGGTAAAAACGCCCAATTGGACACAAAAGTCAATGTTGACCTCAATGGGGACAAATTTTGGGATGAAAATGCCAATTTGAGTGGAAAAATCAAGATTGGGTGGAAAAGTCAAGGTTGGACCTCAATAGGGATGAATTTGGGGATAAAAACGCCAAATTGAGTAGAAAAGTCAAGGCTGGGTGGAAAACCCAACATTTTTGTCAGTGGGGATGAATTTTGGGATAAAAACACCCAATTGGGTGGAAAAGTCAAGACAGGACCTCAACGGGGACGGATTTTGGGATAAAAATGCCAAAATGAGTGGAAAAGTCAAGGTTGGGTGGAAAACCTGTGATTTTTGTCAATGGGGATGGATTTTGGGGTAAAAATGCCAAAATGGGTGGAAAAGTCAAGGTTGGGTAGAAAACCCAAGATTTTTGTTAATGGGGGTGAATTTTGGGGTAAAAGCTCCCAATTGGACACAAAAGTCAAGGTTGGACTTCAACAGAGTCAAATTTTGGGATAAAAACGCCCAAATTGAGTGGAAAAGTCAAGGTTGGGTGGAAAAGTCAAGGTTGGACCTCAATGGGGATGGATTTTGGGATAAAAACCCCCAATTGAGTCGAAAAGTCAAGGCTGGGTAGAAAACCCAATATTTTTGTTAATGGGGATGAATTTTGGGGTAAAAGCTCCCAATTGGACACAAAAGTCAAGGTTGGACCTCAATGGGGTCAAATTTTGGGATAAAAATGCCAAAATGAGTGGAAAAGTCAACATTGGGTGGAAAAGTCAAGGTTGGAGCTCAACGGGGACAAATTTTGGGATCAAAATGCCCCCATTGGACCAAAACCAAACATTTTTGTCAATGGGGATGGATTTTGGGGTAAAAGCGCCCAATTGGACACAAAAGTCAAGGTTGGACGTCAGTGGGGACAAATTTTGGGATAAAAACCCCCAATTGTGTCGAAAGTCAACGTTGGGTGGAAAAGTCAAGGTTGAACCTCAACGGGGTCAAATTTTGGGATAAAAATGCCCCGATTGGACCAAAACCCAACATTTTGGTCAATGGGGATGGATTTTGGGGTAAAAACGCCCAATTGGACACAAAAGTCAAGGTTGGACCTCAATGGGGACAAATTTTGGGATAAAAATGCCAAAATTAGTAGAAAAGTCAACATTGGGTGGAAAAGTCAAGGTTGGACCTCAATGGGGATGAATTTTGGGCTAAAAATGCCAAATTGGGTGGAAAAGTCAAAATTGGGTGAAAAAGTAAAGGTTGGACCTCAACGGGGATGAATTTGGGGATAAAAATGCCCAATTGGGTGGAAAAGTCAAGGTTGGGTAGAAAACCCAAGATTTTTGTCAATGGGGATGAATTTTGGGGTAAAAACGCCCAAATTGAGTGGAAAAGTCAACGTTGGGTGAAAAAGTCAAGGTTGGAGCTCAACGGGGACAAATTTTGGGATCAAAATGCCCCCATTGGACCAAAACCCAACATTTTTGTTAATGGGGATGGATTTTGGGGTAAAAACGCCCAATTGGACACAAAAGTCAAGGTTGGACCTCAATGGGGACAAATTTTGGGATAAAAATGCCAAATTTAGTAGAAAAATCAAGGTTGGGTGGAAAACCCAACATTTTTGTTAATGGGGATGAATTTTGGGGTAAAAACGCCAAATTTAGTAGAAAAATCAAGGTTGGGTGTAAAACCCAACATTTTTGTCAACGGGGACGAATTTTGGGATAAAACCCCGCCCAGTTGGGTGGAAAAGTCAATGTTGGGTGGAAAAGTCAAGGTTGGACCTCAACAGGGACGGATTTGGGGATAAAAACACCAAATTGGGTGGAAAACCCAAGATCTTTGTCAATGGGGACAGATTTTGGGATAAAAACCCCCAATTGAGTAGAAAAGTCAACATTGAGGTGAAAAAGTCAAGCTTGGACCTCAACAGGGATGGATTTTGGGATGAAAACCCAACATTTTGGTCAATGGGGATGGATTTTGGGGTAAAAACACCAAATTTAGTAGAAAAATCAAGGCTGGGTGGAAAACCCAACATTTTTGTCAACGAGGACGAATTTTGGGATAAAAACCCGCCCAGTTGGGTGCAAAACTCAACGTTGGTTGGAAAAGTCAAGGTTGGGTGGAAAAGTCAAGATTGGACCTCAACGGGGACGGATTTTGGGATGAAAACCCAACATTTTGGTCAACGGGGATGGATTTTGGGGTCAAAACACCAAATTTAGTAGAAAAGTCAAGGTTGGGTGGAAAACCCAACATTTTCATCAACAGGGACCAATTTTGGGATAAAAACCCGCCCAGTTGGGTGGAAAACTCAATGTTGGGTGGAAAAGTCAAGGTTGGACCTCAACAGGGACGGATTTTGGGATGAAAACCCAACATTTTGGTCAATGGGGATGGACTTTGGGGTTAAAACGCCCAATTGGACACAAAAGTCAATGTTGGACCTCAACGGGGACAAATTTTGGGATAAAATGCCAAAATGAGTGGAAAAGTCAACATTGGGTGGAAAAGTCAAGGTTGGACCTCAATGGGGACAAATTTTGGAATAAAAACACCAAATTGGGTGTAAAAGTCAAGGCTGGGTGGAAAACCCAAGATTTTTGTTAACGGGGATGGATTTTGGGATAAAAACCTGCCCAGTTGGGTGGAAAAGTCAAGATTGGACCTCAACAGGGACGGATTTGGGGATAAAAACACCAAATTTAGTGGAAAAATCAAGGTTGGGTGGAAAACCCAAGATTTTTGTCAATGGGGATGGATTTTGGGGTAAAAACGCCCAATTGGACACAAAAGTCAAGGTTGGATCAAGGTTGGATCTCAATGGGGATGAATTTTGGGATAAAAACGCCAAATTGGGTGGAAAACCCAAGATCTTTGTCAATGGGGATGAATTTTGGGACAAAAACACCAAATTGAGTGGAAAAGTCAAGGTTGGGTGGAAAACCCAAGATTTTCGTCAACGGGGACGAATTTTGGGATAAAACCCACCCAGTTGGGTGCAAAAGTCAAGGCTGGGTGGAAAACCCAACATCTTTGTCAATGGGGATGGATTTTGGGGTAAAAACGCCAAATTGGGTAGAAAAGTCAAGGTTGGGTAGAAAACCCAAGATTTTTGTTAATGGGGATGAATTTTGGGGTAAAAGCTCCCAATTGGACACAAAAGTCAAGGTTGACCCTCAACGGGGACAAATTTTGGGATAAAAATGCCCCCATTGGACCAAAACCCAACGTTTTTGTTAATGGGGATGGATTTTGGGGTAAAAACACCCAATTTGACACAAAAGTCATGGTTGGACCTCAATGGGGACAAATTTTGGGACAAAAACACCAAATTGGGTGGAAAAGTCAAGGCTGGGTGCAAAACCCAACA
Organism: Agelaius phoeniceus; assembly: GCF_020745825.1. Lineage (NCBI taxonomy): Eukaryota > Metazoa > Chordata > Aves > Passeriformes > Icteridae > Agelaius > Agelaius phoeniceus. The sequence continues at coordinate 59,015 of NW_026531184.1, read as the reverse complement.
TTTTCACCAACACTGAACCAATTTTGGGACAAAACCCCGCCCAGCTGGGTGGAAAAGTCAAGGTTGGACCTTAAGGGGGACAAATTTTGGGATAAAAATGCCAAAATGGGTGGAAAACCCAACATTTTCGTCAATGGGGACGAATTTTGGGATAAAAACCCACCCAGTTGGGTGGAAAAGTCAAGGTTGGACCTCAATGGGGACAAATTTTGGGATAAAAATGCACAATTGAGTAGAAAACCCAACACTGGTTGAAAACCCCAACATTTCCACCAACACCGAACCAATTCCGGGACCAAACCCCGCCCATTTGAGTGCCAAACCTCCACACCAACACCCCCAACCCGCCCCAAATTCCACCCCAAAAACCCCCCCAGGCCAAACCTCGCACATCGATGAGCACGGCCCGGCTGGGCGGCGAGTGCAGGACGCGGCCGCCGCGGCGCAGCACGGTGTAGGAGCAGCTGTGGAAGCCGGCGTCGCCGGGCCCGGCGAGCACCACGGTGAGGGCGGAGTCGCGGCGCGGCGTGCGGACGTCGCTGGACCAGCCCGAGGTGCCGGTGAAGCGGAAGCCCTGGATGCGGTCGGCGGGCGGCGGCGGCGGCGCGGAGCAGAGGATGGAGACGGCGTCGCCGGGAAGGAAGAGAGGGCGGGGAGGGGTGAGGGAGATGTTGGGGGCGGGAGGGAGGAGGTCTGGGGGGTCTGGGGGGGAAAAAATGGGGGGGAAAATTCAAATTTTTGGCGGGTGGGGATGGGGGAGATGGGGGAGATGGAGGGGATGGAGGAAATGGAGAAGATGGAGGAGATGGAGGAGATGGAGAAGGAGAAGACGGAGATGGAGAAGATGGAAAACATGGAGAAGATGGAGAAGGAGAAGACTGAGAAGATGGAGGAGATGGAGGACATGGAGGAGATGGAGCAAATGGAGATGGAGGAGATGGAGGAGATGGAGAAGATGGAGGAGATGGAGGAGACGGAGAAGGAGAAGACGGAGATGGAGAAGATGGAGAAAAGACGGAGAAGATGGAGGAAATTGAGAAGATGGAGAAGATGGAGAAGATGAAGATGAAGATGAAGAAGAAGAAGAAGGAGAAGATGGAGAAGATTGAAAAGATGAAGAAGATGGAGAAGATGGAGGAAAAATGGAGAAGATTGAGAAGATGGAGAAGACGGAGAAGATGGTGAAGGAGAAGATGGAAAAGATGGGGAAGATGGAGAAGGAGAAGAAGGAGAAGATGGAGAAGACAGAGAAGATTGAAAAGATGGAGAAAATGGAGAAGATGGAGAAGATGCAAAGGATGGAGGAGATGGAGGAGATGGAGAAGATGGAGGAGATGGAGGAGATGGAGGAGATGGAGAAGATGGAGAAGATGGAGGAGATGGAGATGGAGGAGATGGAGGAGATGGAGAAGATGGAGAAGATGGAGAAGATGGAGGAGATGGACAAGAAGGAGAAGATGGAGAAGATTGAAAACATGGAGAAGATGGAGGAGATGGAGATGGAGGAGATGGAGGAGATGGAGGAGGTGGAAAGGATGGAGAAGATTGAAAAGATGGAGAAAATGGAGAAGATGGAGGAGATGGAGAAGATGGAGGAGATGGAGGAGATGAGGAAGATGGAGAAGATGAAGATGGAGAAGATGGAGAAGGAGAAGATGGAGAAGATGGAGAAGATGGAGAGGATGGAGTAGAACCTCCCAGTTTTTACCACAATTCTGACTTTTTTTTCCCAAAATTCTGACTTTTTTTCCTAAAATTCTGATTTTTTTGTTTGTTTGTTTGTTGGAGGACCATGACCCTGATTGGGGTTGGGCTCAGATTTGTCCAAAAATGACCCAAAATTTGATTTTTTGGAGGTGAAAATGGAGAAGATTGAGAAGATGGAGAAGATGGAGGAAATGGAGAAGAATCTCCCTATATTTCCCAAAATCCCTTTTTTTTCCCAAAATCCTGATTTTTTTTTTTGGTTGCAAGAGGTCCTAGCATGGCCCTGCTTGGGTTGGGTTCAGATTGGGTCAAAAAAGCCCAAAAACGGCCCAAAAATTCAATGTATTGGAGGTGGGAATGGAGAAGATGGAGAAGATGGAGAAGATGGAGAAGATGGAGGAGATGGAGGAGATGGAGGAGATGGAGGAGATGGAGGAGATGGAGAAGATGGAGAAGATTGAAAATATGAAGGAGATGGAGGAGATGGAGGAGATGGAGGAAATTGAGAAGATGGAGAAGATGGAGAAGATGAAGATGGAGAAGATTGAGAAGACGGAGAAGATTGAAAACATGGAGAAGATGGAGGAGATGGAGATGGACATGGAGAAGATGGAGAAAAGATGGAGAAGGAGAAGAAGGAGAAGATGGAGAAAATGGGGAAGATGGAGAACATTAAAAACATGGAGAAGATGGAGAAGATGGAAAAGATGGAGAAGAAGAAGATGGAGAAGACGGAGAAAAGATGGAAAAGATGGGGAAGATGGAGGAGATGGAGGAGATGGAGGAGATGGAGGAGATGGAGGAGATGGAGAAAAGACGGAGAAGATGGAGGAAATTGAGAAGATTGAAAAGATGGAGAAGAAGGAGAAGACGGAGAAGGAGAAGAAGGAGAGGATGGAGAAGATGGAGAAGATGGAGAAGATGGAGTAGAACCTCCCAGTTTTTACCACAATTCTGACTTTTTTTTCCCAAAATTCTGACTTTTTTTCCTAAAATTCTGATTTTTTTTTTGTTTGTTTGTTGGAGGACCATGACCATGATTGGGGTTGGGCTCAGATTTGTCCAAAAATGACCCAAAATTTGATTTTTTGGAGGTGAAAATGGAGAAGATGGAGGAGATTAAAAGGATGGAGAAGATGGAGAAGATGGAGGAGATGGAAGAGATGGAGGAGATGGAGAAAAGATGGAGAAAATGGAGGAGATGAAGAAGACGGAGAAGATGGAAAAGATGGAGAAGATGGAGGAGATGGAGAAGATGGAGGAGATGGAGAAGATGAAGACGATGGAGAAGAACCTCCCCACATTTCCTCAAATCCCAATTTTTTTTTTTCCCCAAAATTCTGATTTTTTTGTTTGTTTGTTGGAGGAGGTTCCACCATGACCCTGATTGGGGTTGGGCTCAGATTTGTCCAAAATTGACCCAAAATTTGATTTTTTGGAGGTGAAAATGGAGAAGATGGAGAAGATGGAGGAGATGGAGGAGATGGAAAAGATGGAGAAGAGCCTCCCTATAGTTCCAAAAATCCCAATTTTTTTTTTTCCCAATATCCTGATTTTTTTTTTTTGGTTGGAAGAGGTTCCACCATGATCCTGCTTGGGTTGGGTCAAAAAAGCCCAAAAGTGGCCCAAAAATTCAATGTTTTGGAGGTGGAAATGGAGAAGATGGAGAAGATGGAGAAGATGGAGAAGATGGAAATTATGGAGAAGATGGAGAAGGAGGAGAAGATGAAGATGAAGATGAAGATGAAGATGAAGATGAAGAAGAAGAAGAAGGAGAAGGAGAAGGAGAAGATGGAGAAGATTGAAAAGATGGAGAAGATGGAAAAGATGGAGGAGATGGAGAAGATGGAGAAGATGGAGAAAAGATGGAGAAGATTGAAAACATGGAGGAGATGGAGAAAAGATGGAGAAGATGGAGAATACAGAGAAGATGGATGAGATGGAGATGGATAAGATGGAGGAAATGGAGAAGATGGAGAAGAAGGAGAAGATGAAGATGAAGAAGAAGAAGATGGAGAAGATTAAAAAGATGGAGAAGACGGAGAAGACTGAGAAGAAGGAGAAAAGATGGAAAATATTGGGAAGATGGAGAAGATGGAGGAGATGGAGAAGATGGAGAAGATTAAAAAGATGGAGAAGATGGAAAGGAAGGAGAAGAAGGAGAAGATGGAAAAGAAGGAGGAGATGGAGATGAAGAAGAAGAAGATGGAGGAGATGGAGAAGATGGAATGGATGGAGAAGATGGAGGAAATTGAGAAGATGGAGAAGACCGAGAAGATGGAAAGGATGAAGAAGATGGACAAGAAGGAGAAGATGGAGAAGATGGAGAAGATGGAAAAGACGGAGGAAATGGAGAAGAAGAAGATGGAGAAGGCGGAGGAGATGGAGAAGATTGAAAACATGGAGAAGATGGAGGAGAGAGAGAAGAAGAAGATGGAGAAAAGACGGAGAAGACGGAGAAGATGGAGATGGAGGAGATGGAGATGGAGGAGATGGAGAAGATGAAGATGGAGGAGATGGAGGAGATGGAGAAAAGACGGAGAAGATGGAGGAAATTGAGAAGATGGAGAAGATGGAGAAGAAGGAGATGATGGAGAAGATTAAAAAGATGGAGAAGATGGAGAAGATGGAGAAGGAGAAGAAGGAGAAGATGGAGAAAATGGAGGAGATGGAGGAGATGGAGAAGGAGAAGATGGAGAAGATTGAAAACATGGAAAAGATGGAGGAGATGGAGGAAATTGAGAAGATGGAGAAGACCGAGAAGATGGAAAGGATGGAGAACATGGACAAGAAGGAGAAGATGGAGAAGATGGAGGAAATGGAGAAGAAGGAGAAGATGGAGAAGGTGGAGAAGGTGGAGGAGATGGAGGAGATGGAGGAGATGGAGGAGAAGAAGATGGAGGAGATGGAGATGGAGAAGAAGGAGAAGATTGAAAACATGGAGAAGATGGAGGAGATGGAGAAGAATGGAGAAGACGGAGGAAATGGAGAAGATGGAGAACATTAAAAACATGGAGAAGATGGAGAAGATGGGAAAGATTTAAAAGATGGAGGAGATGGAGAAGGAGAAGAAGGAGAAAAGATGGAAAAGATGGAAAAGAATGGAGAAAATTGAGAAGATGGAGAAGATGGTGAAGATGAAGATTGAAAGCATCGAGGAGATGGAGAAGGAGAAGAAGGAGAAGATGGAAGAGATGGAGGAGATGGAGGAGATGGAGGAGATGGAGATGGAGAAGATGGAGAAGATTGAAAACATGGAGGAGATGGAGAAGATGGAGAAGATGGAGGAGATGGAGGAGATGGAGATGGAGAAGACGGAGGAGATGGAGGACATGGAGGAGATGGAGGAGATGGAGATGGAGGAGATGGAGAAGATGGAGAAGACCGAGAAGATGGAAAGGATGAAGAAGATGGACAAGAAGGAGAAGATGGAGATGGAGGAGATGGAGGAGATGGAGATGGAGGAGATGGAGAAGAACCTCCCTATAGTTCCCAAAATCCCAATTTCTTTTTTTTTTCCCAAAATCCTGATTTTTTTTTTTTTGCTTGGAAGAGGTCCCAGCATGGCCCTGCTTGGGTTGGACTTGAGTTGGCCCCAAAAGACCCAAAAATGACCCAAAAATGACCCAAAAATTTGAATTTTTTTGAGGTGGAAATGGAGGAGATGGAGAAGAACCTCCCCAGATTTCCTCAAATCCCAAATTTTGATTTTTTTCCCAAAATTCTGATTTTTGTGTTTGTTTGTTGGAGGAGGTTCCACCATGACCCTGCTTGGGGTTGGGCTCAGATTTCTCCAAAAAAGCCCAAAAATGACCCAAAAATTCCATTTTTTTGAGGTGAAAATGAAGAAAATTCAGAGAAATGTCCCAAATTTTTCCCAAAATCCCAATTTTTTGACAAAATTCCAATTTTTTGTTGCTTGGAAGAGGCTCCACCATGGCCCTGCTTGGGTTGGGTCAAAAAAGGCCAAAAATGACCCAAAAATTCCAATTTTTGGAGGTGAAAATGAAGAAAATTGAGAGAAATTTCCCCAAATTTTCCCAAAATTCTGATTTTTTTCCCCAAAATTCTGATTTTTCTGGTAGGATTTGGTTCCACCATGGCCCAGCTTGGATTGGGTCAAAAAAGGCCAAAATTGGTCCAAAAATTTGAATTTTTTGGAGGTGAAAATGAAGAAAATTGAGAAAAATTTCCCAAATTTTTCCCAAAATTCTGATTTTTTTCCCCAAAATTCTGATTTTTTCCCCAAAATTCTGATTTTTCTGGTAGGATTTGGTTCCACCATGGCCCTGCTTGGGTTGGGCTCAGATTTGTCCAAAAAATCCCAAAAATGACCCAAAAATTTGAATTTTTTGACGCAAAAATGAAGAAAATTGAGAGAAATTTCCCAAAATTTTCCCAAAATTTTGATTTTTTTTCCCAAAATTCTGATTATTTTTGGATGGAAGAGGCTCCACCATGACCCTGCTTAGATTGGATCAAAAAAGGCCAAAATTGGTGCAAAAATTTGAATTTTTTGGAGGTGAAAATGAAGAAAATTGAGAAAAATGTCCCAAAATTTTCCCAAAATTCTGATTTTTTTTCCCAAAATTCTGATTTTTCTGGTAGGATTTGGTTGCACCATGACCCTGCTTGGGTTGGGTCAAAAAAAGCCAAAATTGGTCCAAAAATTTGAATTTTTTGGAGGTGAAAATGAAGAAAATTGAGAGAAATTTCCCAAATTTTCCCAAAATTCTGATTTTTTTCCCAAAATTTTGATTTTTTTCCCCAAAATTCTGACATTTTCTGGTAGGATTTGGTTCCACCACGGCCCTGCTTGGGTTGGGCTCAGATTTGTCCAAAAAAGGCCAAAAATGACCCAAAAATTTGAATTTTTTGACGCAAAAATGAAGAAAATTGAGAGAAATTTCCCAAAATTTTGATTTTTTTCCCCAAAATTCTGATTTTTTTTGGATGGAAGAGGCTCCACCATGACCCAGCTTGGATTGGGTCCAAAAAGGCCAAAATTGGTCCAAAAATTTGAATTTTTTGGAGGTGAAAATGAAGAAAATTGAGAGAATTGTCCCAAATTTTTCCCAAAATTCTGATTTTTTTCCCCAAAATTCTGATTTTTCTGGTAGGATTTGGTTCCACCATGGCCCTGCTTGGGTTGGGCTCAGATTTGTCCAAAAAAGCCCAAAAATGACCCAAAAATTTGAATTTTTTGATGCAAAAATGAAGAAAATTGAGAGAAATTTCCCAAATTTGCTCAAAATTTTGATTTTTTCCCCCAAAATTCTGATTTTTTTCTGGTAGGATTTGGTTCCACCATGGCCCTGCTTGGATTTGTCCAAAAAAGCCCAAAAATGACCCAAAAATTTGAATTTTTTTGAGGTGAAAATGAAGAAAATTGAGAGAAATTTCCCAAATTTTTCCCAAAATTTTGATTTTTTTCCCAAAATTTTGATTTTTTTCCCCAAAATTCTGATTTTTTTCTGGTAGGATTTGGTTCCACCATGACCCTGCTTGGGTTGGGTCAAAAAAGGCCAAAATTGGTGCAAAAATTTGAATTTTCTGGAGGTGAAAATGAAGAAAATTGAGAAAAATTTCCCAAAATTTTCCCAAAATTTGGATTTTTTTCCCCAAAATTTGGATTTTTTTCCCAAAATTCTGATTATTTTTGGATGGAAGAGGCTCCACCATGACCCTGCTTGGGTTGGGTCAAAAAAGGCCAAAAATGACCCAAAAATTTGAATTTTTTTGAGGTGAAAATGGAGAAAATTGAGAAAAATTTCCCAAAAATTTTCCCAAAATTTTGATTTTTTTCCCCAAAATTCTGATTATTTTTGGATGGAAGAGGTTCCACCATGACCCTGCTTGGGTTGGGCTCAGATTTGTCCAAAAAATCCCAAAAATGACCCAAAAATTTGAATTTTTTGAGGTGAAAATGAAGAAAATTGAGAGAAATGTCCCAAAATTTTCCCAAAATTCTGATTTTTTCCCCAAAATTCTGACATTTTCTGGTAGGATTTGGTTCCACCATGACCCTGCTTGGGTTGGGCTCAGATTTGTCCAAAAAAGCCCAAAAATGACCCAAAAATTTGAATTTTTTGACACAAAAATGAAGAAAATTGAGAAAAATTTCCCAAATTTTTCCCAAAATTTTGATTTTTTTCCCAAAATTTTGAATTTTTTCCCCAAAATTCTGATTATTTTTAGTTGGAAGAGGCTCCACCATGGTCCTGCTTGGATTGGGTCAAAAAAGGCCAAAATTGGTCCAAAAATTTGAATTTTTTGAGGTGAAAATGAAGAAAATTGAGAGAAATTTCCCAAAATTTTCCCAAAATTCTGATTTTTTTCCCCAAAATTCTGATTTTTCTGGTAGGATTTGGTTCCACCATGAGCCTGCTTGGATTGGGTCAAAAAAGGCCAAAAATGACCCAAAAATTTGAATTTTTTGACGCAAAAATGAAGAAAATTGAGAGAAATGTCCCCAAATTTTTCCCAAAATTTTGATTTTTTTCCCCAAAATTCTGATTTTTCTGGTAGGATTTGGCTCCACCATGGCCCTGCTTGGGTTGGGTCAGAAAAGGCCAAAATTGGTGCAAAAATTTGAATTTTTTGGAGGTGAAAATGGAGAAAATTGAGAAAAATTTCCCAAATTTTCCCAAAATTCTGATTTTTTTCCCCAAAATTCTGACATTTTCTGGTAGGATTTGGTTCCACCATGACCCTGCTTGGGTTGGGTTCAGATTTGTCTAAAAAAAGCCCAAAAATGACCCAAAAATTTGAATTTTTTGGAGGTGAAAATGAAGAAAATTGAGAGAAATGTCCCCAAATTTTTCCCAAAATTTTGATTTTTTTCCCAAAATTTTCATTTTTTCCCCAAAATTCTGATTATTTTTGGATGGAAGAAGCTCCACCATGGCCCTGCTTGGATTGGGTCAAAAAAGGCCAAAATTGGTCCAAAAATTGGAATTTTTTGGAGGTGAAAATGAAGAAAATTGAGAAAAATGTCCCAAAATTTTCACAAAATTTTGATTTTTTTCCCCAAAATTCTGACATTTTCTGGTAGGATTTGGTTCCACCATGGCCCTGCTTGGATTGGGTTCAGATTTGTCCAAAAAAGCCCAAAAATGACCCAAAAATTCCAATTTTTTGACGCAAAAATGAAGAAAATTGAGAGAAATTCCCAAATTTTTCCCAAAATTTTGATTTTTTTCCCCAAAATTCTGATTATTTTTGGATGGAAGAGGCTCCACCATGGCCCTGCTTAGATTGGGTCAAAAAAGGCCAAAATTGGTCCAAAAATTGGAATTTTTTGGAGTTGAAAATGAAGAAAATTGAGAAAAATGCCCCAAATTTTTCCCAAAATTCTGATTTTTTTCCCAAAATTTTGATTTTTTTCCCCAAAATTCTGATTTTTCTGGTAGGATTTGGTTCCACCATGGCCCTACTTGAGTTGGGCTCAGATTTGCCCAAAAAAGCCCAAAAATGACCCAAAAATTTGAATTTTTTGGAGGTGAAAATGAAGAAAATTGAGAGAAATTTCCCAAAATTCTGATTTTTTTCCCCAAAATTCAGATCATTTTTGGATGGAAGAGGTTCCACCATGGCCCTGCTTGGATTGGGTCAAAAAAGGCCAAAAATGACCCAAAAATTCCAATTTTTTCAAGGTGAAAATGAAGAAAATTGTGAAAAATGTCCCCAAATTTTTCCCAAAATTTGGATTTTTTTTCCCAAAATTCTGATTTTTTTCCCCAAAATTCTGATTATTTTTGGATGGAAGAGGCTCCACCATGACCCTGCTTGGGTTGGGTCAAAAAAGGCCAAAAATGATCCAAAAATTTGAATTTTTTGACGCAAAAATGAAGAAAATTGAGAGAAATTTCCCAAATTTGCCCAAAATTTTGATTTTTTTGGGGAATTTTTTGTTACCTGAGGGCGACACCAGCGGGAAAAGGATGGGGAGAGAGGCTGGAAAAAAAAGGAAAATTGGTTAAAAAATGGGAAAATTGGGAAAAAATGGGAAAATTTGGGAAATTTGGGGAAAAAAAATGGGAAATTTGGGGAAAAATTGGGAAAAAAAGGGAGGAAAATTGGGAATAAAAAGGAAATTTAAAATTATTTGTTAATTATTAATGAAAGGAATTAAAAATTAAAATAAATTTTTAATTATTAATGAAAGGAAAAAAAATTAAAATGAATTTTTAATTATTAATGAAAGGAATTAAAAATTAAAATAAAATTTTTCATTATTAATGGAAGGAATTAAAAATTAAAATAAATTTTTTAATTATTAATGAAAGGAATGAAAAAATTAAAATAATTAAAAATAAAAATGGAATTAAAATATTAAAAATATTTTAAAATATTAAAAGTTTTTAAAAAGGAGAAGGAAAAATATTAAAGTATTTCAATTATTTGAAATATTTATTATTTATAATAAAAATAAAATAAAAATAAAAATAAAAATAAAAATAAAAATAAAAATAAAAATAAAAATAAAAATAAAAATAATAAAAATAATTAAAAAATAAAAATAAAAATAAAAATAAAAATAATAAAAATAAAAATAATAAAAATAAAAATTAAAATAAAAATAAAAATAAAAACAAAAATAAAAATAATAAAAATAATAAAATAAAAATAATAAAAAATAATAAAAATAATAAAAATAATAAAAATAAAAATAAAAATAAATTTAATAATAAAAATAATAAAAATAATAAAAATAAAAATAAAAATAAAAATAATAAAAATAATAAAATAAAAATAAAAATAAAAAACAATAAAAATAAAAATAAAAATAATAAAAATAATAAAAATAAAAATAAAAATAAAAATAAAAATAAAAATAAAAATTAATAAAAATAATAAAATAAAAATAAAAATTAAAAAAAATAAAATAAAAATAAAAATAAAAATAAACATAAAAAAATAAAAATAATAATAATAATAAAAATAAAATAAAAATTAAAATTAAAATTAAAATAAAAATAATAAAAATAATAAAAATAATAAAAATAATAAAAATAAAAATAAAAATAAAAATAATAAAAATAAAAATAAAAATAAAAATAAAAATAAAAATAAAAATAAAAAATAAAAATAAAAATAAATAAAAATAATAAAATAAAAATAAAAAATAAAAATAAAAATAAAAATAAAAATAAAAATAAAAATAAAAATAATAAAAATAAAAATAAAAATAAAATTAAAATAAAAATAAAAATAATAAAAATAATAAAATAAAAATAAAAATAAACATAAAAATAAAATAAAAATAATAAAAATAATAAAAATAAAATAAAAAATAAAAATAATAAAAATAATAAAAAAATAAAAATAAAATAAAAATAAAAATAAAAATAAAAATAAAAATAATAATAGTAATAATAATAATAATAACAATAATAATAATAATAATTTAAAATAATTTATTATTAATTAATAATTAGGGGCAGAAATAATGAAAAGGAAAATTAAAAGGAAATGAAAAATAATTTTGAAATAAAAATTAAATTAAAATTTAAATTTTGCAAAGGGAATAAAAAAAAAATGAAACATTTAAACATTAAAATAAAAGGAAAAAGAAAAGTTGGGATAGAAAGGAAATTAAAATTCTTTATTAATTATTAATGAGGGGGAAATGAAAGGAAATGGAAAAGAAAAGAAATTTAAAAATAGGAAGGAAATTAAAAGTTCTTTTTATAAGAAAATTAAAATTAAAAATTAAAAATTAAAATTAAAAATTAAAAATTAAAAATAAAATTAAAAAATTAAAATTAAAAATCAAAATTAAAAATTAAAATTAAAATTAAAATTAAAAATTAAAATTAAAATTAAGAATAAAAATTAAAAAAAATTAAAAATTAAAATTAAAAATTAAAATTAAGAATAAAAATTAAAAATCAAAATAAAAAATAAAAATTAAAAATTAAAATTAAAAATTAAAATTAAGAATAAAAATTAAAAATAAAATTAAAATTAAAATTAAAAATCAAAATTAAAAATAAAAATTACAAAATTAAAATTAAAATTAAAAATTAAAATTAAAAATCAAAATTAAAAATAAAAATTAAAAATAAAAATTAAAAATTAAAAATAAAAATTAAAAATTAAAAATTAAGAATAAGAATTAAAAATTAAAATTAAAAATTAAAAATTAAAATTAAAAATTAAAATTAAAAATTAAAATTAAAAATTAAAAATTAAAATTAAAATTAAAATTAAAAATCAAAATTAAAAATAAAAATTAAAAATTAAAATTAAGAATAAAAATTAAAATTAAAATTAAAAATAAAAGGAAAAGGGAAAATTGGGATGGAAAGAAAATTTAAAATTATTTTTAATTAATAATTAGAGGAACTGAATGGGAAATTGAAATGGAATTAAAATTAATTTTAAAATAAAAAAGGAAATTAAAAATTTTTTACATGAAATTAAAAAATTAAATTGAAACATTTTAAAATTAAGGGGAAAAGGAAAAATTGGGATAGAAGGGAAATAATTTTTTTATATTAAATTATAATAATTAAAAATAATTTAAATAATAAAAATATTTTTATTATTTAAAATTTTTTAAAAAATTAATAATTAGGGGCAAAATTAAAGAATAAAAGAAAATTAAAAAACGAAAAATGGAAATAATTTGAATTTAAAAGGAAACAAAAAGGGAATATTTTGAGAGGAAATTAAAATAAAAGAAATTAAAATTAAAATTAAAATGAAAATGAAAATTGAAAATTTGGGGAAAAAAAGGAAATTAAAATTATTTATGAATTAATAATTAGGGGTAAATGAAATCAAGGAAAATAGGAAGAAAATTGAAAATAAAAATAATTTTGGAATAAAAAATGATCATTTTTTAAATGGAAATAAAAAAGAAAAGGAAAATCATTAAAAATTTGGAATATAAAGGAAATTAAAAATAATTTAAAATAAAAATGAGGGGGAAATGAAAGGAAAATGGAGAGAAAATTGGAAATAAAAATAATTTTAAAATAATTTTAAAATTTAAAATATTGAAAAAAAAATTTTATTTTAAAAATTTTTATTTGGAAAAGAAAATTAAAAATAGAAGAAAAAATTAAAATTAAAATTAAAATTAAAATTAAAATTAAAATTAAAAGGGGAAATTTGGGCTGGAAAGGAAATTAATGATGATTTTTAATTAATAATTAGGGGGAATTAATGAAAATTAATAATTCCAATTATTGGGAAATTAAAGGGAATAAAAAGAGATGGGAAAAAATTGGGAAAAATGGGGAAAAAATGGGAAAAAAAGGGGGAAAAAAATGGGAAAATTTGGGAAAAAATGGGAAAAAAAGGGGGGAAAATGGGGAAAAAATGGGGAAAAATGGGGAAAATGGGGAAAATTGGGAAAAATGGGAAAAATGGGAAAAAATGGGAAAAAATGGGGAAAAATTGGGGAAAATGGGAAAAATTGGGAAAATGGGGAAAATGGGGAAAATTTGGGAAAAAATGGGAAAATTGGGGAAAATTTGGGGAAAATTTGGGGAAAATTGGGGAAAATTGGGAAAAATGGGGAAAATTGGGAAAAAATTGGGGAAAAATGGGGAAAAATTGGGAAAGATGGGGAAAATTGGGGAAAATGGGGAAAAATGGGGAAAAATGGGGAAAATGGGGAAAATTGGGAAAATGGGGAAAAATTGGGAATAATTGGGAAAAATGGGGGAAAATGGGGAAAAAATGGGAAAAATGGGGAAAAATTGGGAAAAATTGGGGGAAAATGGGAAAAAATTGGGAAAAATGGGGAAAAATGGGGAAAATTTGGGGAAAATTTGGGGGAAAATTGGGGAAAATTGGGGAAAAATGGGGAAAAATGGGGAAAAATGGGGAAAATTGGGGGGAAAAATTGGGAAAAATGGGGGAAATTGGGGAAAAATTGGGAAAATGGGAAAAATGGGGAAAATTGGGGAAAAACTGGGGAAAAATTGGGGAAAATGGGAAAAATGGGGAAATTTGGGGAAAATTTGGGGAAAATTTGGGGAAAATTTGGGGAAAATTTGGGGAAATGGGGAAAAAATGGGAAAAATGGGAAAAAAATGGGGAAAATGGGGAAAATGGGAAAAAATGGTGAAAATGGGGGAAAATGGGGAAAAATGGGGAAAAATGGGGAAAATGGGGAAAAATTGGGAAAAATTGGGGAAAAATGGGGAAAATTTGGGGAAAATTTGGGGAAAATGGGGAAAAATGGGGAAAATTGGGGAAAATGGGGAAAATTTGGGGAAAATGGGGGAAAATGGGGAAAAATGGGGAAAAATGGGGAAAAAAAGGGGGAAAAATGGGAAAAAATGGGAAAAAAATGGGAAAAATTGGGGAAAAATGGGGAAAAAATGGGGAAAATGGGGGGAAAATGGGGAAAAAATTGGGGAAAAATGGGGGAAAAATGGGGAAAAATGGGGAAAAATGGGGAAAATGGGGAAAAATTGGGGAAAATGGGGAAAATGGGAGAAAATGGGGGAAAAATGGGGGAAAATGGGGAAAAATGGGGGGAAATGGGGAAAAAATGGGGAAAAAATTGGGAAAAAGGGGAAAAATTGGGGAAAAATGGGGGAAAATTGGAAAAAATGGGGGAAAAAATGGGAAAAATGGGGAAAAATGGGAAAAAACGGGGAAAAAATGGGGGGAAAATGGGGGAAAATGGGGAAAATTGGGGAAAATGGGGGAAAATGGGGAAAAATTTGGGAAAAATTGGGAAAAAATGGAAAAAATGGGGGAAAATGGGGAAAAATTGGGAAAAATTGGGGTAAATGGGAAAAAATGGGGAAAAATTGGGAAAAAATGGGGGAAAATGGGGAAAAAATGGGGAAAAATTGGGAAAAAATGGGGGAAAATGGGGAAAAAATGGGGAAAAATTGGGGAAAAATGGGGAAAAATGGGGGAAAATGGGGAAAATGGGGAAAAATGGGAAAATTTGGGGAAAATTTGGGGAAAATTTGGGGGAAAATTTGGGGAAAAATGGGGGAAAATTGGGGAAAATTGGGGGGAAATGGGGAAAATTGGGAAAAAATGGGGAAAATGGGGGGAAATGGGGAAAAAATGGGGGAAAATGGGGAAAAATTGGGGAAAAAATGGGAAAAAATTGGGGAAAATTGGGGAAAAATGGGGAAAATTTGGGGAAAATTGGGGAGAAATTGGGAAAATTGGGGAAAATGGGGAAAAATGGGAAAAATGGGAAAAATGGGGGAAAATTGGGAAAAATTGGGAAAAAATGGAAAAAATGGGGGGAAAATTGGGGAAAATGGGAAAAATGGGAAAAATGGGGGAAATGGGGGAAAATGGGGGAAAATGGGGAAAAATGGGGAAAATTTGGGGAAAATTTGGGAAAATTTGAGGTGGTGGAGGAAGAGGAGGAGGGGTTGGGATGAAGGCTGGGAAATGAGGGGCAAAATTGGGGAAAAATTGGGGGAAAATTGGGAAAAATTTGGGCAAATTTGGGCAAATTTGGGGTGGAGGAGGAAGAGGAGGAGTGGGGATGAAGGGCAGGAAAATGAGGGGGAAAATTTGGGGAAAATTTGGGGAAAATTTGGGGAAAATTTGGGGTGGAGGAGGAAGAGGAGGGGTGGGGATGAAGGGCGGGAAATGAGGGGGAAAACTGGGGAAAATTTGGGCAAATTTGGGCAAATTTGGGGAAAATTTGGGGTGGGGGAGGAAGAGGAGGGGCTGGGATGAAGGGCAGGAAAATGGGGGAAAAAAGGGAAAAATTGGGCAAAAAGGGAGGGAGGAGGAAGAGGAGAAGGAGGAGGAAGAGCAGGGGGAAAATGGGCACAAAAATGGGAGAAAAAAGGGAAAAATTGGGAAAAAAATGGGAGAGAGGAGGAAGAGGAGGAGGAGTGGGGATGAAGGCTGGGAAATGAGGGGGAAAATTGGGGAAAAATTGGGGAAAATTGGGGAAAATTTGGGGCAAATTTGGGGAAATTTGGGGTGGAGGAGGAAGAGGAGGAGTTGGGATGAAGGGCAGGAAAATGAGGGGGAAAAATTTGGGAAAATTGGGGGAAAAAATGGGGATGGAGGAAGGGGAGGAAGAGGAGGCAAAAAATGGGGGAAAAAAGGGAAAAATTGGGAAAAAATGGGAGAGAGGAGGAAGAGGAGGGGTGGGGATGAAGGGCGGGAAATGAGGGGAAAATTGGGGAAAATTTGGGGCAAATTTGGGGAGGAGGAGGAAGAGGAGGGGTTGGGATGAAGGGCAGGAAAATGGGGGAAAAAGGGAAAAATTGGGCAAAAAGGGAGGGAGGAGGAAGAGGAGAAGGAGGAGGAAGAGCAGGGGGGGAAATGGGCACAAAAATGAG
Organism: Agelaius phoeniceus; assembly: GCF_020745825.1. Lineage (NCBI taxonomy): Eukaryota > Metazoa > Chordata > Aves > Passeriformes > Icteridae > Agelaius > Agelaius phoeniceus. The sequence continues at coordinate 43,011 of NW_026531184.1, read as the reverse complement.
AGAAAAAAGGGAAAAATTGGGAAAAATGGGAGAGAGGAGGAAGAGGAGGGGCTGGGATGAAGGCTGGGAAATGAGGGGGAAAATTGGGGAAAATTTGGGGCAAATTTGGGCAAATTTGGGGTGGAGGAGGAAGAGGAGGAGTTGGGATGAAGGGCGGGGAAATGAGGAAAAATTGGGGAAAATTTGGGGAAATTTGGGGTGGAGGAGGAAGAGGAGGGGTTGGGATGAAGGGCAGGAAAATGGGGGAAAATTGGGGAAAATTTGGGGGAAATTTGGGAAAAATTTGGGGAAAATTTGGGCAAATTTGGGGAGGAGGAGGAAGAGGAGGGGTTGGGATGAAGGGCAGGAAAATGAGGGGGAAAATTTGGGAAAATTTGGGGAAAATTGGGAAAATTGGGGAGGGAGGAGGAGGAGGAAGAGGAGGAAGAGCAGGGGGGGAAATGGGCACAAAAATGAGAGAAAAAAGGGAAAAATTGGGAAAAAATGGGAGAGAGGAGGAAGAGGAGGGGTGGGGATGAAGGGCAGGAAAATGGGGGCAAAATTGGGGAAAATTGGGGGAAAATTGGGAAAAATTTGGGCAAATTTGGGGTGGAGGAGGAAGAGGAGGGGCTGGGATGAAGGGCAGGAAAATGGGGGGGGAAATTGGGGAAAATTTAGGGAAAATTTGGGCAAATTTGGGGAAATTTGGGCAAATTTGGGGTGGGAGGAGGAAGAGGAGGGGTTGGGATGAAGGCTGGGAAATGAGGGGGAAAATTGGGGAAAATTTGGGGAAAATTGGGAAAATTGGGGAGGGAGGAAGAGGAGGGGTTGGGATGAAGGGCAGGAAAATGGGGGGGAAAATTGGGGAAAATTTGGGGAAATTTGGGGAAAATTGGGGAAAATTTGGGGAGGAGGAGGAAGAGGAGGAGTTGGGATGAAGGGCAGGAAAATGGGGGAAAATTTGGGGAAAATTTGGGGAAAATTTGGGCAAATTTGGGGAGGAGGAGGAAGAGGAGGGGTTGGGATGAAGGGCAGGAAAATGAGGGGGAAAATTTTGGGAAAATTTGGGGAAAATTTGGGGAAATTTGGGGTGGAGGAGGAAGAGGAGGGGTTGGGATGAAGGGCAGGAAAATGGGGGAAAATTTTGGGAAAATTTGGGGAAAATTGGGGAAATTTGGGGTGGAGGAGGAAGAGGAGGAGGGGTTGGGATGAAGGGCAGGGAAATGGGGGAAAATTTTGGGAAAAATTTTGGAAAATTTGGGGGGGAGGAGGAAGAGGAGGGGTTGGGATGAAGGGCAGGAATTGAGGGGGAAAATTGGGGAAAATTTGGGGAAAATTGGGGAAAAATTGGGGAAAAATTTGGGAAAATTTGGGAAAAATTTGGGGGTGGGAGGAGGAAGAGGAGGGGTGGGGATGAAGGGCAGAAAAATGGGGTGAAAAATTGGGGAAAATTTGGGGAAAATTTGGGTAAAATTTGGGGTGGAGGAGGAAGAGGAGGGGCTGGGATGAAGGGCATGAAAATGGGGGGGAAAATTGGGGAAAATTGGGGAAAAATTGGGGAAAATTTGGGGAAAATTTGGGGTGGAGGAGGAAGAGGAGGGGCTGGGATGAAGGCTGGGAAATGGGGAAAAATTGGGGAAAATTTGGGGAAAATTTGGGCAAATTTGGGGTGGGAGGAGGAAGAGGAGGAGTGGGGATGAAGGGCACGGAATTGAGGGGGAAAAATTGGGGAAAATTTGGGCAAATTTGGGGTGGGGGAGGAAGAGGAGGAGTGGGGATGAAGGGCACGGAAATGAGGGGGAAAATTGGGAAAAATTGGGAAAAATTTGGGGAAAATTTGGGCAAATTTGGGGAAATTTGGGGCGGAGGAGGAAGAGGAGGGGGCTGGGATGAAGGCTGAGGAAACGGGGCCAGAAAATCACGGCGGGGAAAGGAGGAAGAGGAGAAAAGAGGAAGAGGAGGAGCCCAGGAATTGGGGGGAAAAAGGGGAAAAATTGGGGAAAATTGGGGAAAATTGGGAAAATTGAGGAAGAGGAGGAAGAGGAGGGGCTGGGATGAAGGGCAGGGAAATGGGGGGAAAAAGGGGAAAATCGGGGCCAGGCTGAGGAGGAGGAGGAGGAGGAGGACGAGGCTCACCCAGGAGAGGGAGGAAGCTCGGCTGCGCCATGGCCCTGTCACTGTCACTGTCACTGTCCCCACCCTGGCACTGCCACTGTCCCCTCCTTGTCACTGTCCCCTCCTTGTCCCCTCCTTGTCCCCTCCCTGGCCCTGCCACTGTCACCTCCCTGTCCCTGTCCCCTCCCTGTCCCCATCGCTGTCCCCTCCCTGTCCCCCCCTGTCCCCAGAGTGGCGCCATCCCCTTTCCTGTCCCTGTCCCCTCCCTGTCCCCATCGCTGTCCCTGTCCCCTCCCTGGCACTGTCACTGTCCCCTCCCCACCCCTGTCCCCCCATTCCTGTGCCACTGTCCCCTCCCTGTCCCCAAAGCGGTGCCATCCCCTCCGTGTCACTGTCCCTCCCTGTCCCCAAAGTGGCGCCATCCCCTTTCCTGTCCCTGTCCCCTCCCTGTCCCCCCCATTCGTGTGTCACTGTCCCCTCCCTGTCCCCCCCATCCCTGTGTCACTGTCCCCTCCCTGTCCCCATCCCTGTCCCTGTCCCCTCCCTGTCCCCATTTCTGTCCCCTCCCTGTCCCCTCCCTGTCCCTGTCACTGTCCCCTCCCTGTCCCCAAAGCGGTGCCATCCCCTCACTGTCACTGTCCCCTCCCTGTCCCCAAAGTGGGGCCATCCCCTTTCCTGTCCCTGTCCCCTCCCCATCCCTGTGCCACTGTCCCCTCCCTGTCCCTGTCCCTGTCCCCTCCTATCGCCCCATCCCTGTCCCTCTCCCCCCCCGTCCCCTCCCTGTCCCCTCCCCATCCCTGTCCCCTCCCTGTCACTGTCCCTGTCCCCTCCCTCTCTTTGTCCCCCCCAGAGTGGCGCCAGTCCCCTCCCTGGCACTGTCACTGTCCCCTCCCCATCCCTGTCCCCCCCCATCCCTGTGCCACTGTCCCCTCCCTGTCCCCGTCACTGTCCCCGTCCCCTCCCTGTCCCCTCCCTGTCCCCGTCGCTGTCCCTGTCCAACCCCTGTCCCCAAAGCGGTGCCATCCCCTCCCTGTCCCTGTCCCGGTCGCTGTCCCCTCGTGTCCCCTCCATCCCTGTCCCTGTCCCTATCAGTGTCCCCTTCCTGTCCCTTTCACTGTCCCTGTCCCTGTCCCCTCTGTGTCCCTGTCCCCTCCTATCCCCCCATCCCTGTCCCCTCCCTGTCCCTGTCCCTGTCCCTGTCCCTGTCCCTGTCCCTGTCCCTGTCCCCTCCTATCCCCCCATCCCTGTCCCCTCCCCATTCCTGTCCCCTCGCTGTCACCTCCTTGTCCCTGTCCCTGTCCCCTCCATGTCCTTGTCCCCCCCGCCCCCCATCCCCCCCGTCCCTGTCCCCTCCTGTCCCCTCCCCATCCCTGTCCCCTCCCTGTCCCTGTCACTGTCACTGTCCCTGTCCCTGTCCCCTCCCCGGCCCCATCACTGTCCCCTCCCTGTCCCTGTCCCTGTCCCCTCCCTGTCCCTGTCCCCCCCTGTCCCAAGAGTGGCGCCATCCCCTTTCCTGTCCCTGTCCCACCCCTCTCCCTGTCCCTGTGTCCCCTCCTGTCCCCTCCCTGTCCCCTCCCCATCCCTGTGCTACTGTCCCCTCCCTGTCCCTGTCGCTGTCCCCAAAGCGGTGCCATCCCCTCCGTGTCCCTGTCCCGGTCACTGTCCCCTCGTGTCCCCTCCATCCCTGTCCCTGTCCCTATCAGTGTCCCCTCCCTGTCCCTGTCACTGTCCCCTCCCTGTCACTGTCCCTGTCCCTGTCCCCTCCCCATCCCTGTCCCCTCAGTGTCCCTGACACTGTCCCCTCATGTCCCCTCCATCCCTGTCCCATCCCTGTCCCTGTCCCCTCCCTGTCCCCATCCCTGTCCCCTCCCTGTCCCTGTCCCTGTCCCTGTCCCTGTCCCCTCCTATCCCCCCATCCCTGTCCCCTCCCCATTCCTGTCCCCTCACTGTCACCTCCCTGTCCCTGTCCCTGTCCCCTCCCTGTCCCTGTCCCTGTCCCTGTCCCTGTCCCTGTCCCCTCCCTGTCACTGTCCCCCCCCTGTCCCCAGAGTGGCGCCATCCCCTTTCCTGTCCCTGTCCCCTCCCTGGCACTGTCACTGTCCCCCCCTGTCCCCCCCATTCCTGTGTCACTGTCCCCTCCCTGTCCCTGTCCCTGTCCCCTCACTGTCCCTCCTTATCCCTCCCTGTCCCTATCAGTGTCCCCTTCCTGTCCCTGTCACTGTCCCCTTCCCATCGCTGTCCCCTCCCTGTCCCTGTCCCCATTCCTGTCCCCTCTCTGTCCCCTCCATGTCCCCTGTCCCTCTCCCTATCAGTGTCCCCTCCCTGTCCCTGTCACTGTCCCTGTCCCCTCCTATCCCCCCATCCCTGTCCCCTCCCCATCCCTGTCCCCAAAGCGGTGCCATCCCCTCCCTGTCCCTGTCCCCTCCCTGTCCGTGTCCCGGTCGCTGTCCCCTCGTGTCCCCTCCATCCCTGTCCCTTTGCTGTCCCTCCTTGTCCCTGCCTGTCCCTCTCCCTATCAGTGTCCCCATCCTGTCCCTGTCACTGTCCCCTCCATCCCTGTCCCCTCCCTGTCCCTGTCCCCACCATGTCCCTGTCCCTGTCCCTGTCCCCTCCTATCCCCCTGTCACTGTCCCCTCCCTGTCCCTGTCCCCACCATGTCCCTGTCCTTGTCCCCCCCGGCCCTGTCCCTGTCCCCTCCCTGTCCCTGTCCCCCCCATCCCTGTGCCACTGTCCCCTCCCTGTCCCCATCCCTGTCCCCTCCCTGTCCCTGTCCCTGTCCCCCCCATTCCTGTGTCCCTGTCCCCTGGCCCTGTCCAGCCCCTGTCCCCTCCCTGTCACTGTTCCATCCTTGTCACCTCCCTGTCCCTGTGTCCCTGTCCCTGTCCCTGTCCCTGTCCCATCCTTGTCACCTCCCTGTCCCCGTGTCCCCATCCCTGTCCCCTCCCTGTGTCCCCATCCCTGTCCCCTCCCTGTCCCCATCCCTGTGTCCCTGTCCCCTCCCTGTCCCCACCCCTGTGTCCCCATCCCTGTCCCTGTCCCTGTGTCCCCATCCCTGTCCCCATCCCCATCCCTGTGTCCCCATCCCTGTCCCTGTGCCCCCCTCCCTGTGTCCCCATCCCTGTGTCTCCATCCCTGTGTCCCCTCCCTGTCCCCTCCCTGTCCCCATTCCTGTGTCCCTGTCCCTGTGTCCCCATCCCTGTCCCTGTGTCCCTGTCCCCTCCCTGTCCCCATCCCTGTGTCCCCCTCCCTGTCCCTGTCCCCCTCCCTGTCCCTGTGTCCCCATCCCTGTCCCTGTGTCCCCATCCCCATCCCTGTGTCCCCATCCCTGTCCCCTCCCTGTCCCCATCCCTGTGTCCCTGTGTCCCCATCCCTGTCCCTGTGTCCCTGTCCCCATCCCTGTCCCTGTGTCCCCATCCCTGTCCCTGTGTCCCTGTCCCCATCCCTGTCCCTGTGTCCCCATCCCTGTCCCTGTGTCCCTGTCCCTGTGTCCCCATCCCTGTGTCCCTGTGTCCCCGTCCCTGTGTCCCCATCCCTGTCCCTGTGTCCCTGTCCCTGTCCCTGTCCCTGTCCCCTCCCCCTCCCTGTCCCCCTCCCCCCCCGTCCCCTCCCCCCGTGTCCCCGTTTTTGGCGGGAAAAGCGGAAGCGGGAGTTGCGACACCGCGGTGACGTCACGGGGGGGGGGGCGGGGCCGGCTCTTGCGACACTTGGGGACATTCCGGGATGGGGGGGGAGGGGACACGGGGACACCGAGGGGGGGACAGAGACGGGGGGGACAGCGAGGGGGGGACACTGAGGTGAGGGTGGCACCAGGGTTGGTGACAATGAGGAGGTGGCACCAAGGTGAAGGTGACACTGAGGTGTGGGTGGCACCAGGGTTGGGGACACCGAGGTGGCACCAAGGTGAGGGTGGCACCAATGAGGGTGACACTGGGGTTGGTGACACTGAGGAGGTGACACCGAGGTGAGGGTGGCACCAAGGTGAGGGTGACACCAGGGTCGGTGACACTGAGGAGGTGACACAAAGGTGAAGGTGACATCGAGGCCAAGGTGGCACCAAGGAGAAGGTGGCACCAAGGTGAGGGTGACACCAAGGTGAGGGTGGCACTGGTGAAGGTGGCACCAAGGTGAGGGTGACACCAGGGTTGGTGACGCTGAGGAGGTGACACCAAGGTGAGGGTGGCACCAAGGAGGGGGTGACATCAATGAGGGTGGCACCAAGACCTGAGGGTGACACCAGGGTTGGTGACACTGAGAAGGTGACACAAAGGTGACGGTGCCATCGAGGCCAAGGTGGCACCAAGGAGAAGGTGGCACCAAGGTGAGGGTGGCACTGAGGACATGGTGGCACCAAGGTGAGAGTGACACCAAGGTGAGGGTGGCACTGATGAGGGTGACACCAAGGAGGAGGTGGCACCAGGGTTGGTGACAATGAGGAGGTGACACCAAGGTGACAGTGACATCGAGGCGAAGGTGGCACCAAGGTGAGGGTGACACTGAGGACATGGTGGCACCAGGGTTGGTGACACTGGGAAGGTGACACCAAGGTGACGGTGACAGCAATGAGGGTGGCACTGAGGTCAGGGTGGCACCAAGGAGGAGGTGGCAGCCATGAGGGGACACCAAGGTCAGGGTGGCACCAGGGTTGGTGACAATGAGAAGGTGGCACCAAGGTGAAGGTGACACCAAGGAACGTGACACTGAGGTCAGGGTGGCACTGGTGAAGGTGACATCAAGGTGGGGGTGGCACCAGGGTCGGTGACAATGAGAAGGTGACACAAAGGTGAAGGTGGCACCAAGGAGAAGGTGGCACCAGGGTTGGTGACACTGAGGAGGTGACACTGAGGTCAGGGTGGCACTGGTGAGGGTGGCACTGAGGACATGGTGGCACCGAGGTGAGGGTGACACCAGGGTTGGTGACAATAAGGAGGTGACACAAAGGTGACAGGTGCCATTGAGGTGAGGGTGGCATCAAGGACATGGTGGCACCGAGGTGAGGGTGACATGAAGGAGGGGGTGGCACTGAGGAAGGTGACACCAAAGAGGGGGTGACACCGAGGTGAAGGTGACACCAGTGAGGGTGGCACTGAGGAGGTGACACCAAGGAGGAGGTGACACCGAGGTGAGGGTGGCACTGGTGAAGGTGGCACCAAGGTGAGGGTGGCACCAGGGTTGGTGGCCCTGAGGTGACACCGAGGGGAGGGTGGCACTGAGGAGGTGGTGGCACCAAGGGCAGGGTGACAATGAGGAGGTGGCACCAGGGTTGGTGACACTGAGGAGGTGACACCAAGGTCAGGGTGGCACCAAGACCAAGGTGACACCAAGGTGAGGGTGACACCAGGGTTGGTGACACTGAGAAGGTGACACAAAGGTGACGGTGCCATCGAGGCCAAGGTGGCACCAAGGAGAAGGTGACACCAGGGTCGGTGACACTGAGGAGGTGACACAAAGGTGAGGGTGGCACTGAGGTTGGTGACAATGAGAAGGTGGCACCAAGGTGAGGGTGGCACCAGGGTCGGTGACACTGAGAAGGTGACACAAAGGTGACGGTGACAGCAATGAGGGTGGCACTGAGGACATGGTGGCACCAAGGTGACGGTGACACCAAGGTTGGTGACAATGAGGAGGTGACACCGAGGGCAGGGTGGCACTGGTGAAGGTGGCACCGAGGTGAGGGTGGCCCCAAGGAGGAGGTGACATCAGTGAGGGTGACACTGGTGAGGGTGGCACCAGGGTTGGTGACAATGAGGGGGTGACACCGAGGCAGGGGTGACAATGAGGAGGTGGTGGCACCAAGGAGGAGGTGACAATGAGAAGGTGGCACCAGGGTTGGTGACAATGAGGAGAAGGTGGCACCAAGCGCAGGGTGACAATGAGGAGGTGACACCAGGGTTGGTGACAATGAGGAGGTGACACCAGGATTGGTGACAATGAGAAGATGACACCAGGGTTGGTAACAATGAGGAGGTGACACCAGGGTCGGTGACACTGAGGAGGTGACACGAAGGGCAGGGTGACAATGAGAAGGTGGCACCAGGGTTGGTGACAATGAGGAGAAGGTGACACTGAGGAGGTGGCACCAGGGTTGGTGACAATGAGGAGGTGACACCGAGGGCAGGGTGACAATGAGGAGGTGACACCAGGGTCGGTGACAATGAGGAGGTGACACCGAGGGCAGGGTGACCCCACTGAGGGTGGCACCAGGGTTGGCTCTGGGATCTCCTCGAGGTGTGATGGGGTCTCCATGGGGCTCCTGGGCCTTTGGTGGCATCTCTGGGGCCTTTGGTGGCATCTCCGGGGCCTTTGGTGGCACCTCCGGGGGCTTTGGTGGCATCTCCTGGGCCTTTGGTGGCATCTCCTGGGCCTTTGGTGGCATCTCCGGGGGCTTTGGTGGCATCTCCGGGGGCTTTGGTGGCATCTCCTGGGCCTTTCTGGGATCTCCTGGGCCTTTGGTGGCATCTCCAGGGCCTTTGGTGGCATCTCCAGGGCCTTTGGTGGCATCTCCTGGGCCTTTCTGGGACCTCCTGGGGCTTTCTGGGGTCTCCTCATGGTTCTGTGGGATCTCCTTGGGGTTTTGGGATCTTCTCGTGGTTTTCTGAGGTCACCAGGAGCCATTTTTGGGGTCTCCTCGTGGTTCTGTGGGGTCTCCATGGGGTTTCTGGGACCTTCTCATGGTTGATGGGATCTCCTTGGGGTCTCCTCGTGGTTGCTTTGGGTCTCCTTGGGGGTTTTGGGACCTTTTTGGGGTTTTTGGGATCTCCATGGGGTTTTTGGGACCTTCTCGAGGTTTGATGGGATCTCCTTGGGGTTCCCCATGGTTTTTTGGGGTCTCCTGGTGGGGTTTGATGGGGTCTCCTCCAGGTTCTGTGGGATCTCCTTGGGGTTTTTGGGATCTCCTTGGGTCTCCTCGTGGTTTTTTGGGGTCTCCTCAAGGTTTGATGGGATCTCCTGGGGGTTTTTGGGAGCTTCTCATGGGGTTTTGGGATCTTCTCGTGGTTTTAGGAGGTCACCAGGAGCCATTTCTGGGGTCTCCTCGAGGTTCTGTGGGATCTCCTTGGGGTTTTTTGGGACCTTCTCGTGGTTTGATGGGATCTCCTTGGGGTTTGATGGGATCTCCTTGGGGTTCCCCGTGGTTTTTTGGGGTCTCCTGGTGGGGTTTGATGGGGTCTCCTTGGGGTTCTGTGGGATCTCCATGGGGTTTCTGGGATCTCCTTGGGGTTTTGGGGGTCTTCTCGTGAGGTTTTGGGACCTTCTCAAGGTTCTGTGGGACCTCCTTGGGGTTTTGGGATCTTCTCGTGGTTTCATGAGGTCACCAGGAGCCATTTTTGGGGTCTCCTCGAGGTTCTGTGGGGTCTCCTTGGGGTTCCCCGTGGGTTTTTGGGGTCTCCTGGTGGGGTTTGGTGGGGTCACCTCGAGGTTCTGTGGGATCTCCATGGGGTTTTTGGGGTTTTTTGGGATTTTTGGGGTCTCCTCAAGGTTTTTTGTGGTCTCCTCCTGGATTTTGGGGTTTTTTTTGGGGTTCCCATGGGATTTTTGGGTTTTTTTGGCATTTTTGGGGTCTCCTCGAGGTTTTGGGTTCTTCTCCTGTTCCCCTGGGCTCCTCTCCAGGTTTTTTTTGGGGTTCCCTCAACGTTTTTTGGGTTCTCCTGGCGACTTTTGGGGTCTCCTTGGGGTTTTTGGGTTCCTCTCCCGATTTTTGGGGTCTCCTTGAGGAATTTTGGGGTCTCCTCACGGATTTTGGGGTTTTTGGGGTCTCCTCGGGATTTTTGGGGTTTTTTTTGATTTTTGGGGTCTCCTGGTGGATGTTTGGGGTCTCCTGACTGATTTTGGGTTTTTTGGGGTTCCCGTGGGATTTTTGGCGTCTCCTGGGGATTTTTGGGGTTTTTTGGGATTTTTGGGGTTTTTGGGGATTTTTGGGGTCTTCTCAAGGTTTTTTGGGGTCTCCTCCTGGATTTTGGGCTTTTTTGGGGTTCCCGTGGGATTTTTGGGGTCTCCTGGAGATTTTTGGGGTTTTTTGGGGGATTTTTGGGGTCTCCTCAGGATTTTTGGGGTCTCCTTGGGCTCTTTTGGGGTCTCCTCACGGATTCTGGGGTTTTTGGGGTTCCCATGGGATTTTTGGGGTCTTCTCAGGAGTTTTGGGGTCTCCTGGGGATTTTTGGGGTTTTTTGGCATTTTTGGGGTCTCCTCAAGGTTTTTTGGGGTCTCCTTGGGCTCTTTTGGGGTCTCCTCAGGGATTTGGGGGTTTTTGGGGTTCCCATGGGATTTTTGGGGTCTTCTCAGGAGTTTTGGGGTCTCCTGGGGATTTTTGGGTTTTTTTGGCATTTTTGGGGTCTCCTCAAGGTTTTGGGTTCTTCTCCTGTTCCTCTGGGGTCTCCTCAAGGTTTTTTGGGGTCTCCTGGCGACTTTTGGGGTTTTTTGGGGTTCCCGTGGGATTTTTGGGGTTTTTTTGGGATTTTTGGGGTCTCCTCCAGGATTTTGGGGTTTTTTGGGGTTCCCGTGGGATTTTTGGGGTCTCCTCGTGGAATTTTGGGGTCTCCTCGATATTTTGGGGTTTTTTGGGATTTTTGGGGTCTCCTCAAGGTTTTTTGGGGTCTCCTCACGGATTTTGGGGTTTTTTGGGGTTCCCGTGGGATTTTTGGGGTCTCTTCAAGGTTTTTTGGGATCTCCTCACGGATTTTTGGGATTTTTGGGGTTCCCGTGGGATTTTTGGGTTCTCCTGGCGATTTTTGGGGTCTCCTCTCGGATTTTGGGGTTTTTTGGGGTTTCCGTGGAATTTTTGGGGTCTCCTCAGGAATTTTGGGGTTTTTTTTGGGATTTTTGGGGTCTCCTGGGGATTTTTGGGTTCTTCTCGTGGGGTTTTGGGATTTTTTCGTGGTTTCCCTTTTCTCCCCCCATTTTGGGGTCTCTCCAGGAGGTTTTGGGGTCTCCTCAAGGTTTTTTGGTGTCTCCTCATGGATTTTGGGCTTTTTTGGGGTTCCCGTGGGATTTTTAGGTTCTCCTCAGCATTTTTGGGGGTTTTTTGGGATTTTTGGGGTCTCCTCAAGGTTTTGGATTTTTTTTGGGGTTCCCGTGGGATTTTTGGGTTCTCCTAAGGAGTTTTGGGGGGTTTTGGGATTTTTGGGGTTTTTTGGGGTTCTCGTGGGATTTTTGGGTTTTTCTCAGGATTTTTGGGGATTTTTGGGGTTTTTTGGGGTTTTTGGGGATTTTTGGGTTCTCCTTGTGGAATTTTGGGGTCTCCTCACAGATTTTTGGGGGTTTTTTTGGGGTTCCCGTGGGATTTTTGGGGTCTCCTCAGGATTTTTGGGGTTTTTTGGGATTTTTGGGGTCTCCTCACAGATTTGGGGTTTTTTTGGGGTCTCCTGGAGGTTTTTGGGTTCCTCTCCTGATTTTTGGGGTCTCCTCACGGATTTTGGGGTTTTTTTGGGGTTCCCATGGGATTTTTGGGTTCTCCTGGGGTTTTTGGGGTCTCCTCGATATTTTTGGGTTTTTTTGGGATTTTTTGGGGTCTCCTCAAGGATTTTTGGGGTCTCCTCACGGATTTTGGGTTTTTTTTGGGGTTCCCGTGGGATTTTTGGGTTCTCCTGGGGATTTTGGGGTTTTTTGGGATTTTTGGGGTCTCCTGGGGATTTTTGGGGTCTCCTGGGGATTTTTGGGTTTTTTTGGGATTTTTGGGGTTTTTCGGGATTTTTGGGGTCTCCTCAGGATTTTTGGGGTCTCCTCACAGATTTTTGGGGTTTTTTTGGGGGTTCCCGTGGGATTTTTGGGGTCTCCTCGGGATTTTTGGGGTTTTTTGGGATTTTTGGGGTCTCCTCAGGATTTTTGGGGTTTTTTTTTGGATTTTTGGGGTCTCCTCGTGGAATTTTGGGGTCTCCTCAGGATTTTTGGGGTCTCCTCGATATTTTTGGGGTTTTCTGGGATTTTTGGGGTCTCCTCAAGGTTTTTTGGGGTCTCCTCACGGATTTTGGGGTTTTTGGGGTTCCCATGGGATTTTTGGGGTCTCCTCACAGATTTTGGGGTTTTTTTGGCATTTTTGGGGTCTCCTCAGGATTTTTGGGATCTCTTGGGATTTTTGGGGTCTCCTCACGGATTTTTGGGTTTTTTGGGGTCTCCTCGGGGTTTTTGGGTTCTCCTGGGGATTTTTGGGGTCTCCTCGGGATTTTGGGGGTTTTTTGGGATTTTTGGGGTCTCCTGGTGGAATTTTGGGGTCTCCTCAAGGATTTTTGGGGTCTTCTCAAGGTTTTTTGGGTTCTCCTCACGGATTTTGGGGTTTTTTGGGGTTTTTGGGGTTCCTTTGGCATTTTGGGGTTTTTCTCCTGATCTTTTCAGGTCTTCTCGCATTTCTTGGATTTCTCCTTCCCCCTTTGACCCCAAATTTCCTTTTTTTACCCCAAATTTCCATTTTTTAACCCCAAAATTTCCTTTTTGTGACCCCAAATTTCCTTTTTTTGACCCAAAATTTCCTTTTTCGACCCCAAATCCGTTTCCTCCCGTGCAGCCGCGCCCACCCCGGATCCACCCGGATTTTCCATTTTTGGGGTTTTTAAATTTATTCAGAATTTTTCATTTATTCGGAATTTTTTTAAAAAATTTATTTAGAATTTTTTTATTTATTTGGAAATTTTTATTTATTCAGAATTTTTAATTTATTCCGAATTTTTTAAAAAATTATTCAGATTTTTTTTATTCGGAATTTTTTAATTTGAATTTTTTATTTGTTCTGAATTTTTTTTAATTTTATTCCGAATATTTTATTTATTTGCAATTTTTTTTGGAATTTTTTATTTAAAAATTTTTTCATAATTTTTTTATTTATTTGGAAATTTTTATTAATTCAGAATTTTTTATTTGGAATTTTTTGTTTATTCAGATTTTTTTAAAAAATTATTCCGAATTTTTTTATTTATATGGAATTTTTTATTTATTCAGAATTTTTTATTTATTTGGAAGTTTTTATTAATTTGGAATTTTTCAAAAATTTATTCAGAATTTTTTTTTATTTCTTTGGAATTTTTTATTTGGAATTCTTTATAAATTTGGGATTTTTTTTAATTTATTCCAATTTTTTTTATTTATTTGCAATTTTTTAATCAGAATTTTTTATTTATTCTGATTTTTTTAAAATTTTATTCCTAATTTTTTTATTTATTGCAATTTTTTATTCGGAATTTTTTATTTATTTGGAATTTTTTAAAAATTTATTCAGAATTTTTTTATTTATTTGCAATTTTTTATTCGGAATTTTTTATTAATTCAGAATTTTTTATTTGGAATTTTTTATTAATTCGAAATTTTTAAAATATTCAGAATTTTTTGATTTATTAGGAACTTTTTATTCGGAATTTTTTATTTAAAATTTATTCAGAATTTTTTTATTTATTTGGAATTTTTTATTTGGAATTTTTTCTTAGGAATTTTTTATTTATTTGCAATTTTTTATTTGCAATTTTTATTTGGAATTTTTAAAAAAAATTATTCAGAATTTTTTTATTTATTAGGAATTTTTTATTTATTTGCAATTTCTTATTTGGAATTTTTATTTATTTGCAATTTTTTATTTATTCGGAATTTTTTAAAAATTTATTCCGATTTTTTTTTATTTATTTGCAATTTTTTATTTGGAATTTTTTATTTATTCGGAATTTCAAAAATTATTACGAATTTTTTATTTATTTCGAATTTTTTATTCGGAATTTTTTATTTATTTGCAATTTTTTATTTGGAATTTTTTAGTTAAAAATTTATTCAGAATTTTTTTATTGGTTTGGAATTTTTTATTCGGAATTTTTTATTTATTGGGAATTTTTTATTCAGAATTTTTTCTTTGTTTGGAATTTTTTATTTGGATTTTTTTATTTATTTGAATTTTTTATTTATTGGGAATTTTTTCATTTGAATTTTTGATTTATTCGGAATTTTAAAAAAAATTATTCAGAATATTTTTATTTATTTGAAATTTTTGATTTATTCAGAATTTTTTTATTTATTTGCAATTTTTTATTTGGAATTTCTTATTTATTCAGAATTTTCAAAAATTTATTCAGAATTATTTATTTGGAATTTTTTATTTATTTGGAACTTTCTATTAAATTGAAATTTTTCAAAAATTTATCCTGAATTTTTTTATTTATTTGCAATTTATTTTTTATTTGGAATTTTTTATTTATTCGGAATTTTTTTAAAAATTTATTCTGAATTTTTTAATTTATTTGCAACTTTTTATTTGGAATTTTTGATTTAAAAATTTATTCCGAATTTTTTAATTTATTTGGAATTTTTGACTTATTTGGAATTTTTCAAAAATTTATTCAGAATTTTTTATTTATTTGCAATTTTTTATTTGGAATTTTTCATTTGGAATTTTTTATTTAAAAATTTATTCAGAATTTTTTTATTTATTTGGAATTTTTGATTTATTCGGAATTATTCAAAAATTTATTCCGAATTTTTTTTATTTATTTGCATTTCTTTTTTATTTATTTGGAATTTTTAAAAAATTTATTCCGAATTTTTTTACTTATTTGGAATTTTTCATTTTTTGGAATTTTGATTTATTCGGAATTTTTCAAAAATTTATTCCAAATTTTTTTAATTTATTGAGAATATTTTATTTATTTGGAATTTTTTATTTATTCCGAATTTTTTATTTATTCCGAATTTTTAAAAAAATTTATTCAGAATTTTTTTATTTATTGGGAATTTTTTATTCGCGATTTTTTATTTATTTGCAATTTTTTATTCGGAATTTCCTTATTAATAATATCATTTATTTTTTATAACGATCAATATTTTCTTATTAATAAGAATAATTTGATTTTTAATAACGATTAATATTTTTATTATTATTAAAATATTATTTTAATAATTATTAATATTTTCTTATTAATAATAAGAATTTAATTGTAATAATTATTAATATTTTGTTATTCATACTAAAATTTGATTTTAATAATTAATAATATTTTAATAACAACAATAATTTTGATTTTAATAATTATTAATATTTTATTGTAATTATAGAAATTTGGATTTTTAATAATTATTAATATTTTATTATTAATAATGAAAATCTAATTATAATAATTATTAATATTTTAATATTAATAATAAATTTAAATAATATTAATATTTTATTAATAATAATAAAAATGTTATTTTAATCATTAGTAATATTTGATTATTAAAAATAAAAATCTTATTTTTAATAATGATTAATATTTGATTATTAATAATGAAAATGTGATTTCTAATAAATAATTATTATAATATTTAATATAATATTAATATTAATTATTGATATTGATATATATTAATATATATTAATGTATTGTATTAATAAAATATATATTTAAATATATATTGTATTAAGTAATATTAATATTAATATAATGTAATATTACTATTAATGTGTAATATAGTATTAATATTAAATATAATGATATTAATAATAATGTTAATAACAATGTTAATATTAATGTTAATATTAGTTAATGTTAATGTTACCAATAATAATAATAATAATTATTATTATTATTATTATTATTGATATTATTATTACTATTATTATTATTATTATTATTATTATTATTATTATTATTATTATAATTATATTATATTATATTATTATTATATTATATATTTATTATATATATTTATTTATTTATATATTTATTATATTATATATATTTATTATATATTATATATATTTATATTATATATTATATATATTATATTATATAAATTTATAATAATATAATTATTATAATTTATTATTATTATTATTATTATTATTATTATTATTATTATTATTATTATTATTTCTAATTTTTTTCCATTCCTTCCGAATTTTTATTTATTCCTAAATATATTTAAATTTTTTTTTTGTGTTTTATTATTTATATCATTTATTTTATTATTTATTTATTATTTCATTTATTAATCAGTGGCCACTCATTGGTCACTCATTGGTCACTCATTGGTCACTCTGTGGTCACTCATTGGTCACTCATTGGTCACTCATTGGTCACTCATTGGTCACTCATTGGTCACTCATTGGTCACTCATTGGTCACTCATTGGTCACTCATTGGTCACTCTCTGGTCACTCATTGGTCACTCATTGGTCACTCATTGGTCACTCTCTGGTCACTCTCTGGTCACTCTCTGGTCACTCATTGGTCACTCATTGGTCACTCTGTGGTCACTCTCTGGTCACTCTGTGGTCACTCATTGGTCACTCATTGGTCACTCTGTGGTCACTCATTGGTCACTCATTGGTCACTCATTGGTCACTCATTGGTCACTCTGTGGTCACTCATTGGTCACTCATTGGTCACTCATTGGTCACTCATTGGTCACTCTGTGGTCACTCATTGGTCACTCAATGGTCACTCATTGGTCACTCTGTGGTCACTCATTGGTCACTCTGTGGTCACTCTGTGGTCACTCATTGGTCACTCATTGGTCACTCATTGGTCACTCATTGGTCACTCTGTGGTCACTCTGTGGTCACTCAGTGGTCACTCATTGGTCACTCTGTGGTCACTCTGTGGTCACTCATTGGTCACTCATTGGTCACTCATTGGTCACTCATTGGTCACTCATTGGTCACTCATTGGTCACTCTGTGGTCACTCTCTGGTCACTCATTGGTCACTCATTGGTCACTCTCTGGTCACTCTGTGGTCACTCTGTGGTCACTCTGTGGTCACTCATTGGTCACTCTGTGGTCACTCTGTGGTCACTCATTGGTCACTCATTGGTCACTCTCTGGTCACTCATTGGTCACTCAGAATTGCCTGGAAATTCTTTAATGGGGGACGGGATGGGGGAGGAGACACAAAAAAAATCAAAAAAAAAATCAAAAAAATCCCAAAACGGCCCCAAAATGGCCCCAAAACGGCCCCAAAGGGACCCAAGGCCACCCCAGGACCTTTCAGGGTGTCCCATGGGTGTCCCAGGGTGTCCCATGGACGTCCCAGAGCCACCCCAGGATGTCCCACAGATGTCCCACAATGCCCCAGGGATGTCCCAGGGTGTCCCCATGTGTCCCACGGATGTCCCAAAGCCACCCCAGGACTCCTCAGGGTGTCCCAGAGCCACCCCAGGTTGTCCCCTCCAGGGTGTCCCAGGATGTCCCAGGGTGTCCCTGAGTGTCCCATGGGTGTCCCAGGGTGTCCCATGGATGTCCCAAAGCCACCCCAGGGTGTCCCAAGGTGTCCCAGGGTGTCCCATGGATGTCCCAGGGTGTCCCAAGGTGTCCCATGGATGTCCCAAGGTGTCCCATGGATGTCCCAGAGCCACCCCAGACACCTCAGGGTGTCCCACAGATGTCCCAAAGTGACCCCATGGATGTCCCTGAGTGTCCCAGGATGTCCCAGGGTGTCCCTCAGATGTCCCAAAGCCACCTGGAGTTGTCCCCTTCAGGCCACCCCAGAGCCACCCCAGGCCCCCCAGGATCCTTTAGGGTGTCCCATGGATGTCCCAGGGTGTCCCAGGGCGTCCCCAGGGTGTCCCCTCCAGGATGTCCCACGGATGTCCCAGAGCCACCCCAGGGTGTCCCATGGATGTCCCAAGGTGTCCCAAGGATGTCCCAAGGATGTCCCATGGATGTCCCAGAGCCACCCCGTGGTGTCCCCTTCAGGTGTCCCATGGATGTCCCAGAGCCACCCCAGGGTGTCCCAGAGCCACCTCAGGTTGTCCCCTCCAGGGTGTCCCCCCAGGGTGTCCCACGGATGTCCCAGAGCCACCCCAGGGTGTCCCACAGATGTCCCAGGGTGTCCCATGGATGTCCCAGGTTGTCCCCTCCAGGGTGTCCCACAGATGTCCCAAAGCCACCCTAGGTTGTCCCCTGGATGTCCCAAAGCCACCCCAAGATGTCCCACAGATGTCCCAGGGTGTCCCATGGATGTCCCAAAGCCATCCCAGGTTGTCCCCTCCAGGGTGTCCCCTCCAGGATGTCCCAAAGCCACCAGGACCCCTCAGGGTGTCCCACAGATGTCCCAGAGCCATCCCAGGGTGTCCCCTCCAGGTTGTCCCAAAGCCATCCCTGGTTGTCCCCTCCAGGACCACCCCATCCCCTCCCCCACCACTCCAGGCTCCTCCCACCCCCTCCCCCCTTGCCCCCAGGGGTTGTCCCAGGGATTGTCCCAGGATTGTCCCCAGGATTGTCCCAGGATTGTCCCAGGGATTGTCCCAGGATTGTCCCCAGGGATTGTCCTTGGGATTGTCCTTGGGATTGTCCTTGGGATTGTCCCCAGGATTGTCCCAGGGATTGTCCTTGGGATTGTCCCCAGGATTGTCCCAGGATTGTCCCAGGATTGTCCCAGGATTGTCCCAGGATTGTCCCGGGGATTGTCCTTGGGTTATCCCTGGGATTGTCCTTGGGATTGTCCTTGGGATTGTCCCCAGGGATTGTCCTTGGGATTGTCCTTGGGATTGTCCTTGGGATTGTCCTTGGGATTGTCCTCGGGATTGTCCCAGGATTGTCCTCGGGATTGTCCCAGGATTGTCCCTGGGATTGTCCCCAGGTTGTCCCCAGGTTGTCCCAGGGATTGTCCCAGGGATTGTCCTTGGGATTGTCCCAGGATTGTCCCCAGGGGTTGTCCCCAGGATTGTCCTTGGGATTGTCCCCGGGATTGTCCTTGGGATTGTCCCAGGGATTGTCCCCAGGTTGTCCCGGGGATTGTCCCAGGGATTGTCCCAGGGATTGTCCCTGGGTTATCCCCAGTTTTGTCCCCAGGATTGTCCCTGGGTTATCCCTGGGATTGTCCCAGGGATCGTCCCAGGTTGTCCCCAGGTTGTCCCCGAGATTGTCCCAGGTTTAGCCCTGGGATTATCCCCAGGATTGTCCTTGGGATTGTCCCCAGGTTATCCCCGGAATCATCCCAGGATTGTCCCCAGGTTGTCCCCAGGTTGTCCCCAGAATCATCCCAGGTTTGTCCCCAGGTTATCCCTGGGATTGCCCCTGGGTTATCCCCGGGATTGTCCCCAGGTTGTCCCCAGTTGCCCCCAAGATTGTCCCCGGAATTGTCCCCAGGTTGTTCCAAGGATTATCCCTGGAATTGTCCTTGGGATTGTCCCCAGGGATTGTCCCAGAGATTGCCCCCAAGATTATCCCAGGTTGTCCCCGGGATTGTCCCCAGGTTGTCCCCAGGATTATCCCAGGGATTGTCCCAAGGATTGTCCCCGAGATTGTCCCCAGGATTATGCCAGGGATTATCCCAGGGATTGTCCCCAGGCTGTCCCCAGGTTGCCCCCACGATTGTCCCTGGGTTATCCCCGGGATTATCTCCAGGATTGTCCCCAGGCTGTCCCCAGGTTATCCCTGGAATCGTCCCGGGATTATCCCAGGGATTGTCCCCGAGATTGTCCCAGGATTATCCCCGGGATTATCCCAGGGATTGTCCCCGAGATTGTCCCCAGGTTGTCCCCAGGATTATCCCAGGGATTGTCCCCAGAATCGTCCCCGAGATTGTTCCACGTTTATCCCCGGGATTGTCCCCGGGCATTGTCCCCTCTCATCGTCCCCTCAGGGCGGCCGCGGCTGCGTCCCCGCCGGCCGGAAGAGGCGCCAGGTCCCGCGGCAGATGAGGCCGAACCAGTAGAGCTGGGGCGCGGCCAGGGCGGCGGCGGCGGCGTTGTAGGCCGGGGGCAGGGCCGAGGGCACGCGCAGCAGGGCCAGGCCCCGGTGGCGCCCGTAGCGCCAGTACAGGTACGGGAAGAGAAGAACCCGGCAGGCCAGGAAGGTCAGCAGCAGGGCCACCGCGTTGAGCTTGTGCAGAGCCGTGTGCTGCCGGCGGAACTGAGGGGGGACAGGAGAGCCTGAGGTGGGTGTGGGGTCTCCAGGGCGTGGGGGACAAGGGGACACCAGAATGGTTCTGCTGGGGTGGGGGGAAGGGGGGGAATCTGTGGTGGCCACATCTCAGGGGGGTTTGAGGAGAACCATGGGGACCTTCTAGAAGTGACCCCGATGTTGTTATGGGGTCTCCAGGGCGTGGGGGACAAGGGGACACCAGAATGGTTCCTCTAGGGTGGGGGGAAGGGAGGGAATTTGTGGTGGCCACATCTCAGGGGGGTTTGAGGAGAACGATGGGGACACTGTGGAAGTGACCCCGATGTTGTTATGGGGTCTCTGGGGGGTCACAAATCCATGGAGACCTCGAAAGTTCTTCTGGGACGTCAAAGAAAGGAGAAATCTGTGGTGGCCACATCTCAGGGGGGTTTGAGGAGAACCATGGGGACCTCCTGGAAGTGACCCCGATGTGGTTTTGGGGTCTCCAGGGAGTGAGGAATCCATGGGGACCTCGAAAGTCCTTGTGGGATGTCAAGGAAGGGAGGAACCTGTGGTGGCCACATCTCAGGGGGGTTTGAGGAGAACCATGGGGACCTTCTAGAAGGGATCCTGATGTTGTTATGGGGTCTCTGGGGTGTGAGGAATCCATGGAGACCTCAAAAGTTCTTCTGGGATGGGGACAATGGGGGGAATCTGTGGTGGCCACATCTCAGGGGGGTTTGAGGAGAACCATGGGGACCTTCTGGAAGGGATCCAGATGTGGTTATGGGGTCTCTGGGATGTCCCAAATCCATGGGGACCTCAAAAGTCCTTGTGGGACATCAAGGAAGGGAGAAATCTGTGGTGGCCACATCTCAGGGGGGTTTGGGGGACAATTGGGGAAGTCTCTGGAAGGGATCCAAATGTGGTTCTGGGGTCTCTGGGGTGTGAGGAATCCAAGGAGACCTCAAAAGTTCTTCTGGGATGGGGACAAGGGGAGGAATCTGTGGTGGCCACATCTCAGGGGGGTTTGAGGAGAACCATGGGGACCTTCTAGAAGTGACCCCGATGTTGTTATGGGGTCTGTGGGGTGGGACAAATCCATGGAGACCTCAAAAGTTCTTCTGGGGTGGGGAGAAGGGGAGAATTTGTGGTGGCCACATCTCAGGGGGGTTTGAGGAGAACAATGGGGACCTTCTGGAAGCGATCCCGATGTTGTTATGGGGTCTCTAGGGGGTGAGGAATCCATGGAGACCTCAAAAGTTCTTCTGGGATGAGGAGAAGGGGAGGAATTTGTGGTGGCCACATCTCAGGGGGGTTTGGGGGACAATTGGGGAAGTCTCTGGAAGTGACCCCAATGTGGTTATGGGGTCTCTGGGGGGTCACAAATCCATGGAGACCTCCAAAGTTCTTCTGGGATGGGGAGAAGGGGAGGAATTTGTGGTGGCCACATCTCAGGGGGGTTTGAGGAGAACCATGGGGACCTTCTGGAAGTGACCCCGATGTGGTTTTGGGGTCTCTGGGATGTCCCAAATCCATGGGGACCCCAAAGGTCCTTGTGGGGTGGGGCCAAGGGCAGGGACCTGGGCTGGTCCCATCTCAGGGGGGTTGGAGGGGACACCGGGGACACTTTGGGACCTTCAGGGGAGGCCCCGGGGGAGCCGAGGGGGGCTGGGGGGGATCCCCGGGGATTGGGAGAAATTGGGGGGGATTTGGGGTTTGGGGAAAATTTGGGGGGAATTTTGGGGTTTTTGGGGTTTTGGGGGAGATTTTGGGGTTTTGGGGCATTTTGGGGGCATTTTGGGGTTTTGGGGGGAGATTTTGGGGGAGATTTTGGGGGAAATTTGGGGGTTTTTGGGGGCATTTGGGGGGAAATTTTGGGGTTTTTTGGGAAATTTTGGGGTTTTTGGGGCATTTTGGGGAAATTTTGGGGTTTTGGGGTTTTGGGGGAGATTTTGGGGTTTTTGGGGAAATTTTGGGGGAAATTTTGGGGTTTTGGGGAAATTTTGGGGTTTTTTGGGGCATATTGGGGGAAATTTTGGGATTTTTTGGGGGGAGATTTTGGGGGAGATTTTGGGGTTTTTGGGGAAATTTTGGGGAAGATTTTGGGGCATTTTGGGGTTTGGGGGAATTTTGGGGTTTTTGGGGCATTTTGGGGGAGATTTTGGGGCATTTTGAGGGAAATTTTGGGGTTTTTGGGGAAATTTTGGGGTTTTTTGGGGCATTTTGGGGTTTTTGGGGGCATTTGGGGCATTTTAGGGGAAATTTCGGGGTTTTGGGGCATTTTGGGGGAAATTTTTGGGGTTTTGGGGCATTTTAGGGGAAATTTTGGGGTTTTTTGGGGCATTTTGGGGGAAATTCTGGGGGAAATTTTTGGGGGAAATTTTGGGGTTTTTGGGGAAATTTTGGGGTTTTTTGGGGCATTTTGGGGGAGATTTTGGGGTATTTTGGGGGAGATTTGGGGGTTTTGGGGGAAATTTTGGGGTTTTTGGGGCTTTTGGGGGGAAATTTTGGGGTTTTTGGGGGAGATTTTGGGTTTTTAGGGGAAATTTGGGGGTTTTTGGGGGAAATTTTGGGGGTTTTGGGGCATTTTGGGGGAAATTTTGGGGTTTTTGGGGAAATTTTGGGGTTTTTGGGGCATTTTTGGGGCATTTTGGGGGAGATTTTGGGGTTTTTTGGGGCATTTTAGGGGAAAGTTTGGGGTTTTTGGGGGGAAATTTTGGGGGAAATTTTGGGTTTTTTGGGGGAATTTTTGGGTTTTTGGGGCATTTTGGGGCATTTTGGGGGAGATTTTGGGGATTTTGGGGGAAATTTGGGGGTTTTTGGGGGGAAATTTTGGGGGAATTTGGGGTTTTTTGGGGCATTTTAGGGGAAATTTTGGGGGAAATTTGGGGTTTTTTGGGGGCATTTGGGGGGAAATTTTGGGGTTTTTGGGGAAATTTTGGGTTTTTTGGGGCATTTTGGGGGAATTTGGGGGAAATTTTGGGGTTTTTGGGGCATTTTTGGGGAAATTTTGGGGTTTTTGGGGGGAGATTTTGGGAGAAATTTTGGGGTTTTTGGGGGAATTTTGGGGTTTTTGGGGCATTTTGGGGGAGATTTTGGGGTTTTCGGGGAAATTTTGGGGGAAATTTTGGGGTTTTCGGGGGGAAATTTGGGGATTTTTGGGGAAATTTTTGGGTTTTTGGGGCATTTTGGGGGAGATTTTGGGGCATTTTGGGGAAATTTTGGGGTTTTGGGGGAAATTTTGGGGTTTTTTGGGGCATTTTGGGGCAATTTTGGGGGTTTTGGGGGCATTTTGGGGGAAATTTTGGGGGAAGTTTTGGGGGGAAATTTTGGGGTTTTTAGGGGGAAATTTTGGCGTTTTGGGGGGAATTTTGGGGTTTTTGGGGCATTTTGGGGAATTTTGGGAAATTTTGGGGAAATTTTGGGGGGAAATTTTGGGGGTTTTGGGGCATTTTAGGGGAAATTTTGGGGTTTTGGGGGAAATTTTGGGGTTTTTTGGGGGAAATTTTTGGGGGTTTTGGGGCATTTTGGGGCATTTTAGGGGAAATTTTGGGTTTTTTGGGGCTTTTTGGGGGAATTTTGGGGTTTTTGGGCATTTTGGGGGAGATTTTGGGGCATTTTGGGGAAATTTTGGGGTTTTGGGGGAAATTTTGGGGTTTTTGGGGCATTTTGGGGAAGATTTTGGGGCATTTTGAGGGAAATTTTGGGGATTTTGGGGAAATTTTGGGGCTTTTTGGGGCATTTTGGGGCATTTTGGGGGAATTTTGGGGTTTTGGGGGGTTTTGGGGTTTTTTAGGGGAAATTTTGGGGGTTTTGGGGCATTTTGGGGGCATTTTGGGTTTTTGAGGCATTTTGGGGGAATTCTGGGGTTTTTGGGGAAATTTTGGGGTTTTTGGGGCATTTTGGGGTTTTTGGGGCATTTTGGGGGAGATTTTGTGGCATTTTGAGGGAAATTTTGGGGTTTTTGGGGAAATTTTGGGGTTTTTGGGGCATTTTGGGGCATTTTAGGGGAAATTTTGGGGTTTTGGGGGCATTTTGGGGGAGATTTTGCGTTTTTGGGGAAATTTTGGGCATTTGGGGAAATTTTGGGGGTTTTGGGCATTTTGGGGAAATTTTGAGGTTTTTGGGGAAATTTGGGGTTTTTTGGGGCATTTTGGGGCATTTTAGGGCAAATTTTGGGGTTTGGGGAATTTTGGGGCTTTTGAGGCATTTTGGGGGAATTTTGGGGTTTTCGGGGAAATTTTGGGGGAAATTTTGGGGTTTTCGGGGGGAAATTTGGGGATTTTTTGGGGAAATTTTTGGGTTTTTGGGGCATTTTGGGGAAAATTTTGGGGTTTTTGGGAGAAATTTTGGGGTTTTGGGGATTTTTGTGAATTTTTTTGTGAAATTTTTTGGGATTTTTTTGGTGAAAATTTTGGGGATTTTTTGGGATTTTTTGGGGGATTTTTGGGGGATTTTTTGTGAAAGTTTTTGGGATTTTTTTCTAAAATTTTTTGGGATTTTTTGGGGGATTTCCTTGGGAATTTTTTGTGAAATTTTTGGGATTTTTGGGGGGATTTTTGGGGATTTTTTGTGAAATTTTGGGGGGATTTTTTGGGGGATTTTTTGGGATTTTTTGGGGATTTTTTGGGATTTTTCAGGGATTTTTTTGTGAAATTTTTTTGGGATTTTTGGGGATTTTTCTGAAATTTTTTGGGATTTTTTGGGATTTTTGGGGATTGCCTTGGGAATTTTTTCTGAATTCTTGGGGATTTTCTGGGGATTTTTTGTGAAATTTTTGGGATTTTTGGGGGATTTTGGGGGGATTTTTATGGGATTTTCTGGATTTTCCCGTTTTTGGCCATTTCTGGCTCATTTTTTGTGGGATTTTTTCGGGGGTTTTTGCACTTGGGGACATTTTGGGGACATTTGGGGACACTTGGGGCCATCTCTCACCAGGATGAGGACCTGGCCCAGGTGCATTTTTATGGGATTTTTATGGGATTTTATGGGATTTTTATGGGATTTTCCCGTTTTTGGCCATTTCTGGCTCATTTTTCGCGGGATTTTTTCGGGGTTTTTTGCATTTGGGGACATTTTGGGGACACTTGGGGACATTTAGGGCCATCTCTCACCAGGATGAGGACCTGGCCCAGCCTTGGGGCGGATTTTGGGATTTTTATGGATTTTTATGGGATTTTCCCATTTCTGGGCCATTTCTGGCTCATTTTTGATGGGATTTTTTCGGGGTTTTTTGCATTTGGGGACACTTGGGGACACTTGGGGACATTTGGGGCCATCTCTCACCAGGATGAGGACCTTGCCCAGATTTAGGAGTGGATTTTGGGCGGATTTTGGGATTTTTTTGGGATTTTTATGGGATTTTCCCATTTCTGGCTCATTTTTCGTGGGATTTTTTCGGGGTTTTTTGCACTTGGGGACACTTTGGGGACACTTGGGGACATTTGGGGCCATCTCTCACCAGGATGAGGACCTTGCCCAGGCACACGAAGGGGGTGCTCAGCTCGGCCATCAGGAGGCAGCCCAGGAAGAAATCGCCCTTGCCCTGGCGCCACAGCTGGGGGACACCGGGGACACCCAAATGGCACCAAATGGCCCCAAAAATGTCCCCAAAACCGGCCCCGACCCCCCCAAAATGTCCCCAACCCCCCCCAAAGTGTCCCCAACCCCTCAAAGGTCACCCAATGTCACCAAGGTGTCCCCAACACCCCCAAAATGTCCCAAAGTGTCCCCCAAGACCCCAAAAATGTCCCCAAAATGTCCCCAAAAGGGTCCCCAAATGTCACCAAAAATGTCCCAAGGTGTGTCCCCAAAAATGTCCCAAAATGTCCCCAAAATGTCCCCAAACATCCCAAAATGTCCCCAAAAATGTCCCCAAGGTGTCCCAAAATGTCCCCAAACATCCCAAAAAATGTCCCCAAAGTGACCCCCAAGGTGACCCAAAAATGTCCCCCAAAAGTGTCCCCAAAAGGTCCCCAAATGTCACCAAGGTGTCCCCAAGGTGTCCCCAAAAATGTACCCAAAGTGACCCCAAAGTGTCCCCAAAGTGTCCCCAAACCCCCCCCAAAGGTCACCCAATGTCACCAAGGTGTCCCCAACACCCCAAAAATGTCCCCAAAGAGACCCAAAAAATGTCCCCAAAAATTTCTCCAAAATGTCCCTAAAAATGGTCCCCAAAATGTCCCCCAAAGTGTCCCCAAATGTCACCCAATGTCACCAAGGTCTCCCCAAAGGGTCCCCAACCCCCCAAAGGTCACCCAATGTCACCAAAGTGTCCCCAACACCCCAAAAATGTCTCCAAAAATTTCTCCAAAATGTCCCCAAAGTGTCCCCCAAAAATGTTCCCAAAGTGTCCCCAAAGTGTCCTCGAAGTGTCCCCAAGGTGTCCCCAAAATGTCCCCAAAGTGTCCCTCAAAGTGACCCCAAAATAGCCCCAAAATGTCCCCAAAAAATGTCCCAAAAAATGTCCCCAAAAGTGTCCCCAAATGTCACCCAATGTCCCCAAGGTGTCCCCAAAGTGACCCCAAAATGTCCCCAAAATGTCCCCCAAGGTGTCCCCAAAATGTCCCCAAAAATGTCCCCAAAGTGTCCCTAAATGTCCCCAAAAATGTCCCAAAATGTCCCCCAATGTCACCAAGGTGTCCCCAAAATGTCCCCCAAAAGTCCCCCAAGTGACCCCAAAAATGTCCCCAAAGTGTCCCCAAACCCCCCCCCAAAGGTCACCCAATGTCACCAAGGTGTCCCCAACACCCCAAAAATGTCCCCAAAGTGTCCCCCAAGGTGACCCCGAAATGTCCCCAAAGTGACCCCAAAAATGTCCCAAAAAATGTCCCCAAAAATTTCTCCAAAATGTCCCTAAAAATGTCCCCAGAGTGTCCCCCAAGGTGATCCAAAAATGTCCCCAAATGTCACCCGGGGTCCCCAAAGTGTCCCCAACACCCCAAAGGTCACCTGAGCTCCTCCAAGTGTCCCCAACACCCCAAAAATGTCCCCAAGGTGTCCCCAAAGTGTCCCCAAAAATGTCCCCAAAGTGTCCCCAAAAATGTCCCCAAAAATGTCCCCAAAGTGTCCCTCAAGGTGACCCCAAAGTGACCCCAAAAAGTCCCCAAAAAGTCCCCAAAGTGACCCCAAATGTCACCAAGGTGTCCCCAAAGTGTCCCCCAAGGTGAACCCAAAATGTCCCCAAAATGTCCCCCAAAAATGTCCCAAAAATGTCCCCAAATGTCACCAAGGTGTCCCTAAAGTGTCCCCAAAATTTCCCCAAAAATGTCCCAAAGTGTCCCCCAAGGTGACCCCAAATGGTCCCCGGGGTCCCCAAGGTCACCCAATGTCCCAAGGTGTCCCCAAAGTGTCCCCAAAAATGTCCCCAAAGTGTCCCCAGAATGTCCCCCAAAAATGTCCCCAAAGTGTCCCCAGAATGTCCCCCAAAAATGTTCCCAAAGTGTCCCCAAAAATGTCCCCAAATATCACCCAAGGTGTCCCAAAAAATGTCCCTAAAGTGTCCCCCAAGGTGACGCCAAAATGTCCCCCAATGTCACCAAGGTGTCCCCCAAGGTGACCCCAAATGTCACCCAGGTGTCCCCAAAGTGTCCCCAAAGTGTCCCCAACCCCCCAAAGGTCACCCAATGTCACCAAGGTGCCCCCAAATGTCCCCAAGATGTCCCCAAAAATGTCCCCCAAGGTGACCCTGAAATGTCCCCAAAGTGACCCCCAAGTGTCCCCCAAGGTGTCCCCCAAAAATGTCCCCAAGGTGACCCCAAAATGTCCCCAAAATGTCCCCAGAGTGTCCCCAAAATGTCCCCAAAGTGTCCCCCAACACCCCAAAAATGTCCCCAAAGTGTCCCCAAAAATGTCCCCAGCCCCCCCCAAAAGGTCACCCAACGCCCCCAGTGTGTCCCCCAAAGGTCACCCAGGTGTCCCCAAACCCCCCCAATTTTCACCAATTTCCCCCAATTTTCACCATTTTCCCATTCCCAGCTGTGCCCAGGTAACCCCAAAATCCCCATTTCCATCCCCAAAATCCTCATTTCTGACCCGATTTTCACAGGGTTTTTTTGCCCATCCCCTCCCAGCTGTGCCCAGGTGTCCCTAAACCCCCAATTTTCACTGATTTTCCCCCAATTTTCACCAATTTTCCCCAAATTTCCCTCAATTTTCACCATTTTTCCATTCCCAGCTGTGCCCAGGTAACCCCAAAATCCCCATTTTTCACCCCAAAATCCCCATTTTTCACCCCCAAAATCCCAATTTTCCACCCCAAAATCCCCATTTTTCACCCAAAATCCCCATTTTCCACCCGATTTTCACGGGGTTTTTTTTGCCCATCCCCTCCTAGCTGTGCCCAGCTGTGCCCAGGTGTGCCCAGGTAACCCAAAATCCCCATTTTCAACCCCAAAATCCCATTTTCCACCCAAAATCCCCATTTTCCACCCGATTTTCACGGGGTTTTTTTTGCCCATCCCCTCCCAGCTGTGCCCAGGTGTCCCTAAACCCCCATTTTTCCACCCCAAAATCCCCAATTTTCCACCCAAAATCCCCATTTTTAACCCCAAAATCCTCATTTTTGACCCAATTTTCAAGGGGTTTTTTTTTCCCCTCCCTTCCCAGCTGTGCCCAGGTGTCCCTAAACCCCCATTTTCCACCCCAAAATCCCCATTTTCCACCCAATTTTCACGGGGTTTTTTCTGCCCATCCCCTCCCATCCCCTCCCAGCTGTGCCCAGCTGTGCCCAGCTGTGCCCAGGTGTGCCCAGGTGTCCCTAAACCCCCAATTTTCACCGATTTCCCCCCAATTTTCGCTGGTTTTTTCCCCCCCATCTGTGCCCAGGTAACCCCAAATTCCTCATTTTCCACCCAAATTTCACCGGGTTTTTTTTGTTCATCCCCTCCCAGCCATGCCCAGGTGCCCCCAGGTAACCCCAAAATCCCCATTTTCCACCCCAAAATCCCCATTTTCCACCCCAAAATCCCCATTTTCCACCCCAAAATCTCATTTTCCACCCAATTTTCACGGGGTTTTTTTTGCCCATCCCCTCCCAGGTGTGCCCAGCTGTGCCCAGGTGTGCCCAGGTGTGCCCAGGTGCCCCCAAAATCCCCATTTTTCCACCCCAAAATCCCCAATTTTCCACCCCAAAATCCCCATTTTCACACCCCAAAATCCTCATTTTCCACCCGATTTTCGCGGGGTTTTTCTTGTCCATCCCCTCCCAGCTGTGCCCAGGTGTGCCCAGGTGTGCCCAGGTGTGCCCAGGTGTCCCTAAACCCCCATTTTCCACCCCAAAATCCCCATTTCCACCCCAAAATCCCCATTTTCCACCCGATTTTCACGGGGTTTTTTTTGCCCATCCCCTCCCAGCCGTGCCCAGGTGTGCCCAGGTGTGCCCAGGTGTGCCCAGGTGCCCCCTCACTCACGGTGGCCACAGGGAAGCAGACCAGCACCATGGCCAGGTGGTGCAGCACCATGAGCAGCTCCTGGCGCAGGAAGGCGGCGGCGGCGCGGGGCGGGGCCGGGGCGCCGGGGGCGTGGCCTTTGACCTGGGCGCGGCACAGGTGGCACAGGTACATGGCGTACACGTCGTACACGAAGTACGGCACCGCCAGCGGCGGGTACGCCCACGCCAGCCAGTGCCTGCAGGTGAGGGACAGGTGAGGGACAGGTGAGGGAAAAAATACCCCCAAAAAATGGTAAAAAAATCCCAAAGATTCTACCCCAAAATTCACTGAATTGGCCCCAGAAATCAGCGAAATTCACTGAAAAATTCCCTGAATTGGTCACGGTGAGGGACACAGGTGAGGGACAGGTGAGGGACAGGTGAGGGACAGGTGAGGGACAGGTGAGCAAAAAATATCCACAAAAAATCACAAAAACCCCCAAGATTTTACCCCAAAATTCACTGAATTGGCCCCAAAAATCAGCGAAATTCACTGAAAAATTCATTGAGTTGGTCACAGTGAGGGACAGGTGAGGGACAGGTGAGAGACAGGTGAGGGAAAATATCCACAAAAAATCACAAAAAAACTCCAATATTTTACCCCAAAAATCAGCGAAATTCACTGAAAAATTCACTGAGTTGGTCACAGTGAGGGACAGGTGTCTCCCAGATACCCCCAGGTGTGCCCAGGTGTGGCACAGAGTGCCCCAGGTGTGCCCAGGTGTGCTCTAAATGTGCCCCAGGTGTGCCCAGGGATCTCCCAGATGCTCCCAGGTGTGCCCAAGATGTGTCCCAGGTACTCCCAGGTGTGCCCAGGTGTGTCTTGGTTTAGTCCCAGGTGTGCCCAGGTGTGCCCAGGTATCCACCAGGTGTGCCCGGGTGTGTCTCAGATACCCCCAGGTGTGCCCAGGTGTGCCCAAGATGTGTCTCAGGTACCCCCCAGGTGTGCCCAAATGTCACTGAATGTAACCCAGGTGTCTCTCAGGTGTGCCCAAGGTGTGTCCCAGGTGTCCCCAGGAGTGTTTTGGTTTAATCCCAGGTGTGCCCAAATCCATTCCAGGTGTGCCCAGGTGTGCCCAAATCCATTCCAGGTGTGCCCAGGTGTGCCCAAATCCATTCCAGGTGTGCCTAGGTGTCTCTTAGATACCCCCAGGTGTGCCCAGGTGTGCCCAAGTGTACTCTAAGTGTGCCCAGGTGTGCCCAGGTGTGGCACAGAGTGCCACAGGTGCCCCAGGTGTGCCCAGGTGTGTCTTAGATACCCCCAGGTGTGCCCAGGTGTGCTCTAAATGTGCCCAGGTGTGCCCAGGTGTGCCCCAGGTTCGTGGTGTACACAAAACACGGCACCGCCAGCGGCGGGTACGCCCACGCCAGCCAGTGCCTGCAGGGGGGACAGGTGAGGGACAGGTGAGGGACAGGTGAGGTAAAATATCCACAAAAAAATCACAAAAAAACCCCAAGATTTTACCCCAAAATTCACTGAATTGGCCCCAAAAATCAGCGAAATTCACTTAAAAATTCCCTGAGTTGGTCACAGTGAGGGACAGGTGGGGACAGGTGAGGGACAGGTGAGGGACAGGTGAGATAAAAAATACCCCAAAAAAATGGTAAAAAATCCCAAGATTTTGCCCCAAAAATCAGCGAAATTCACTGAAAAATTCCCTGAGTTGGTCACAGTGAGGGACAGGTGAGGGACAGGTGGGGACAGGTGAGGGACAGGTGAGGGACAGGGATCTCCCAGATACTCCCAGGTGTGCCCCAGGTGTCTCTCAGATACCCCCAGATATGTCCTAGGTGTGTCCCAGGTGTCCCCAGGTGTGCCCAGGTGTGTCTCAGGTACTCCCAGGTGTGCCCAGGTGTGTCTTGGTTTAGTCCCAGGTGTGTCCCAGGTGTCCCCAAATGTGTCCCAGGTGTGCCCAGGTGTGTCTCAGGTGTGTCTCAGATACCGCCAGGTGCGCCCAGGTGTGCCCAGGTACCCACCAGGTGTCTCCCAGGTGTGTCTCACATACCCCCAGGTGTGTCCCAGGTGTGCCCAGGTGTGCTTTGGTTTAGTCACAGGTGTGTCCAGGTGTGCCCAAATGCATTCCAGGTGTCCCCAGGTGTGCCCAGGTGTGTCTCAGATACCACCAGGTGTGTCCAGGTGTGCTCTAAATGTCACCGAATGTAACCCAGGTGTGTCTCAGGTGAGCCCAGGTGCCCCAGGTGTGTTTTGGTTTAGTCCCAGGTGTGCCCCAGGTGTGCCCAGATACTCCCAGGTGTGCCCAGGTGTGTTTTGGTTCAGTCACAGGTGCCTCCAGGTGTGCCCAGGTGTGCCCAGGTGTGTCTCAGATACCCCCAGGTGTGTCTCAGGTGTGCCCAGGTGTCCCCAGGTGTGCCCCAGGTGTGTCCCCAGGTGTGTCCCCAGGTGTCCCAGGTGTGGCACAGGTACATGGCGTACACGTCGTACACGAAGTACGGCACCGCCAGCGGCGGGTACGCCCACGCCAGCCAGTGCCTGCAGGGGAGAGACAGGTGAGGGACAGGTGAGGGACAGGTGAGGGACAGGTGAGGGACAGGTGAGGGACAGGTGGGGACAGGTGAGGGACAGGTGGGGACAGGTGAGGGACAGGTGAGGTAAAAAATATCCACAAAAAAATCACAAAAAAACCCCAAGATTTTACCCCAAAATTCACTGAATCGGCCCCAAAAATCAGCGAAATTCACTTAAAAATTCACTGAGTTGGTCACGGTGAGGGACACAGGTGGGGGACAGGTGAGGGACAGGTATCTCCCAGATACTCCCAGGTGTGCCCCAGGTGTCTCTCAGATACCCCCAGATATGTCCTAGGTGTGTCCCAGGTGTCCCCAGGTGTGCCCAGGTGTGTCTTGGTTTAGTCCCAGGTGTGCCCAGGTGTGCCCAGGTACCCACCAGGTGTGCCCAGGTGTGCCCAGGTACCCACCAGGTGTGCCCAGGTGTCTCTCAGATACTCCCAGGTGTGCCCAGGTGTGCCCAGGAGTGTTTTGGTTTAGTCCCAGGTGTGCCCAGGTGTCCCCAAATGTGTCCCCGGTGTGTCTCAGGTACCCCCAGGTGTGTCCCCAGGTGTGTCCCCCCCAGGTGTGTCCCCAGATGTGTCCCCCCAGGTGTCCCCAGGTGTGTCCCCCCCCCAGGTGTGTCCCCCCCAGGTGTCCCTCACCTGTCCTCGATGACGTTGTTCTGGCAGGAGCTGGAGATGATGAACCCAGGTGTGTCCCCAGGTGTGTCCCCAGCTGTCCCCCCCAGGTGTCCCCTCCCCAGGTGTGTCCCCCCCAGGTGTGTCCCCCCCAGGTGTCCCTCACCTGTCCTCGATGACGTTGTTCTGGCAGGAGCTGGAGATGATGAACCCGGGTGTGTCCCCAGGTGTGTCCCAGGTGTGTCCCCATGATCTGGGTGTGTCCCAGGTGTGTCCCCAGGTGTGTCCCCAGGTGTCCCAGGTGTGTCCCTATGGTCTGGGTGTGTCCCCAGGTGTGTCCCCAGCTGTCCCAGGTGTGTCCCCATGGATATGAGGGTGTCCCCAGGTGTCTCCAGGTGTGTCCCTATGGTCTGGGTGTGTCCCCAGGTGTCCCAGGTGTGTCCCCCCCAGGTGTCCCAGGTGTGTCCCCCCCAGGTGTCCCAGGTTTGTCCCCAGGTGTCTCCAGGTGTCCCCATTATCTGGGTGTCCCCAGGTGTGTCCCCCCAGGTGTGTCCCCAGGTGTGTCCCCTCCCCAGGTGTCCCTCACCTGTCATTGATGACGTTGTTCTGGCAGGAGCTGGAGATGATGAACCCAGGTGTGTCCCCAGGTGTGTCCCCTCCCCAGGTGTGTCCCCAGGTGTCCCCAGGTGTGTCCCCATGGTGTGTGTGTGTCCCCAGGTGTCCCTCACCTGTCCTCGATGACGTTGTTCTGGCAGGAGCTGGAGATGATGAACCCGGCCGTGGAGGCCATGACAGCCTGGACAGAGGACACCAACCTGGGGACAGCAGGGGACACTCAGGTGAGACACGGGTGGGACACACAGGGGACACACACGGGTGAGACACGGGTGAGACAGGTGAGACACGGGTGAGACACAGGTGGGACACGGGTGGGACACGGGTGGGACAAACAGGGGACACACACGGGTGGGACACTGGTGACACAGGTGACACAGGAGACACAGGTGAGACACAGGTGAGACACAGGGGACACACGGGACAAACAGGTGACACAGGTGAGGCACAGGTGAGACACAGGTGGGACAAACAGGGGACACACACGGGTGGGACACGGGTGACACTGGTGACACAGGTGAGACACAGGGGACACACAGGGGACAAACAGGGGACAAACAGGTGACACAGGTGACACACAGGTGACACACAGGGGTGACACAGGTGACACACACAGGGGTGACACACACAGGTGACACAGGGTGACACAGGGACAGCAGAGATGACACAGGGACACAGGGTGACACAGGTGACAGGTTACACAGGTGTGACACAGGTGGGACACAGGTGAGACACAGGTGACACACAGGTGACACACAGGGGACACACAGGGGACACACAGGGGACACAGGTGAGACACAGGTGGGACAAACAGGGGACACACACGGGTGGGACACGGGTGGGACACTGGTGGGACACAGGTGAGACACAGGTGAGACACAGGGGACACACAGAGGACAAACAGGTGACACAGGGGACACACAGGGGACAAACAGGGGACAAACAGGTGACACAGGTGAGACACAGGTGGGACAAACAGGGGACACACACAGGTGAGACACAGGTGGGACACACAGGGGACACACAGGGGACACAGGTGAGACACAGGTGGGACAAACAGGGGACACACACGGGTGGGACACTGGTGGGACAAACAGGTGACAATGGTGACACACAGGTAACACAGGTGAGACACAGGTGAGACACAGGGGACACAAAGGGGTGAGACACAGGTGACACAGGTGAGACACAGGTGTGACACAGGGGACACACAGGGGACACAGGGACACAGGGAAAGCAGGGGTGACACAGGTGACACTCAGGTGACACAGGGGGACACAGGTGAGACACAGGGATGACACAGGTGACACAGGGTCACAGGGGTGACACAGAGGGGACAGGGACACAGGTGACACAGGGGACACAGGTGACACTGGGACACAGGTGAGACACAGGGAAAGCAGGGGTGACACAGGTGACACACAGGTGACACAGGGGGACACAGGTGAGACACAGGGGTGACACAGGTGACACAGGTGAGACACAGGGAAAGCAGGGGTGACACAGGTGACACACGGGTGACACACACAGGGGTGACACACACAGGTGACACAGGGTGACACAGGGACACAGGTGAGACACAGGTGGGACACGGGGGACACACAGGTGGGACACAGGTGACACAGGGATGACATGGGGACAGGGGGACATCAGGAATACAGGTGACACACAGGTGTGACACACAGGTGTGACACAGGGTACACACACGGGTGACAGACAGGTGTGACACAGGCGACACAGGGGTGACACAGGATGACACGGGGACAGGAGGACACAGGGACATCAGAGACACCAGGGGACAGAAGGGTGACACAGGGACAGCAGGGTGACACAGGTGACACAGGAGACACCAGGGGAAAGCAGGTGTGACACAGGTGACACAGGGGTGACACAGGGGTGACATGGGGACACAGCAGGGACACAGGGACATCAGGGACACAGGTGACACAGGGGTGACACAGGATGACACGGGGACAGGAGGACACAGGGACATCAGAGACACCAGGGGACAGAAGGGTGACACAGGGACAGCAGGGTGACACAGGTGACACAGGTGACACAGGGACAGCAGGGTGACACAGGTGACACAGGGGTGACACAAAGACACAGGTGACACAGGGGTGACACAGGGGTGACATGGGGACACAGCAGGGACACAGGTGACACACAGGTGGCACAGGGGTGACACAGGGTGACACAGGGGACAGCAGAGACACAGGTGACACAAGGACACGGGTGACACAGGTGACACAGAGGGGACACAGGGGGACTTGGGGACATGAGGGACATCAGAGGCGCCAGGGGACAGCAGGGTGACACTGGGACACGGGTGACACAGGGGTGACACAGGGGTGGCACAGGGGACATCAGCACCATGGACAGCAGCCTGGGGACAGCAGGGGACACAGGGGTGACACAGGATGATATGGGGACACACAGGGGACACCAGGGGACATCAGGGGACATCAGGAGGACACAGGGGGGACACAGAGGGGATACAGGAGGGACACAGAGGGGACATAGGGGACATCAGGGGACATCAGGGGACATAGGGGGCACGGGGGGATGGACAGAGGGGACACAGGGGACATCAGGGGACACAGGGGGACACTGATGACACACAGGGTGACACACATTGGTGACACGTTGGTGACACACATTGGGTGACACGCTGGGGGCTGGGCCGGCGCTGACGTCCCTCAGCCGTGTCCCTGTGTCCCCATGTCCCCGTGTGTGTCCCCGTGTGTGTCCCCGTGTGTGTCCCCGTGTGTGTCCCTGTGTGTGTCCCCGTGTGTGTCCCCATGTCCCCATGTGTGTCCCCATGTCCCCGTGTGTGTCCCCGTGTGTGTCCCCGTGTGTGTCCCCATGTCCCCGTGTGTGTCCCTGTGTGTGTCCCTGTGTGTGTCCCTGTGTGTGTCCCCATGTCCCCGTGTGTGTCCCCGTGTGTGTCCCCATGTCCCCGTGTGTGTCCCTGTGTGTGTCCCCATGTGTGTCCCCATGTGTGTCCCCATGTGTGTCCCCATGTCCCCGTGTGTGTCCCCATGTGTGTCCCCATGTGTGTCCCCATGTGTGTCCCCATGTCCCCGTGTGTGTCCCCATGTGTGTCCCCGTGTGTGTCCCCGTGTGTGTCCCCGTGTGTGTCCCTGTGTGTGTCCCCGTGTGTGTCCCTGTGTGTGTCCCCATGTGTGTCCCCATGTGTGTCCCCATGTGTGTCCCCGTGTGTGTCCCCGTGTGTGTCCCCGTGTGTGTCCCCATGTGTGTCCCTGTGTGTGTCCCCGCGTGTGTCCCTGTGTGTGTCCCCGTGTGTGTCCCCGTGTGTGTCCCTGTGTGTGTCCCCATGTGTGTCCCCATGTCCCCATGTGTGTCCCCATGTCCCCGTGTGTGTCCCCGTGTGTGTCCCCATGTGTGTCCCCGTGTGTGTCCCTGTGTGTGTCCCCGTGTGTGTCCCCGTGTGTGTCCCCGTGTGTGTCCCTGTGTGTGTCCCCGTGTCCCCGTGTGTGTCCCCGTGTGTGTCCCCGTGTGTGTCCCCGTGTGTGTCCCCGTGTGTGTCCCTGTGTCCCCATGTGTGTCCCCGTGTGTGTCCCTGTGTGTGTCCCCATGTGTGTCCCTGTGTGTGTCCCCGTGTGTGTCCCCATGTGTGTCCCCATGTGTGTCCCTGTGTGTGTCCCCATGTGTGTCCCTGTGTGTGTCCCCGTGTGTGTCCCCGTGTGTGTCCCCATGTCCCCGTGTGTGTCCCCGTGTCCCTGTGTGTGTCCCCGTGTGTGTCCCCATGTGTGTCCCCATGTCCCCATGTCCCCATGTGTGTCCCCGTGTGTGTCCCCGTGTGTGTCCCCGTGTGTGTCCCCGTGTGTGTCCCCATGTGTGTCCCCATGTCCCCATGTCCCCATGTGTGTCCCCGTGTGTGTCCCCGTGTGTGTCCCCGTGTGTGTCCCCGTGTGTGTCCCCATGTGTGTCCCCGTGTGTGTCCCCATGTCCCCGTGTGTGTCCCCGTGTGTGTCCCCGTGTGTGTCCCCATGTGTGTCCCCGTGTGTGTCCCCATGTCCCCGTGTGTGTCCCCGTGTGTGTCCCCGTGTGTGTCCCCGTGTGTGTCCCTGTGTGTGTCCCCGTGTGTGTCCCCATGTCCCTGTGTGTGTCCCCATGTGTGTCCCTGTGTGTGTCCCCATGTCCCCATGTGTGTCCCCGTGTGTGTCCCTGTGTGTGTCCCTGTGTGTGTCCCCATGTCCCCATGTGTGTCCCCGTGTGTGTCCCCGTGTGTGTCCCCATGTGTGTCCCCATGTGTGTCCCCGTGTGTGTCCCTGTGTGTGTCCCTGTGTGTGTCCCCATGTGTGTCCCTGTGTGTGTCCCCATGTGTGTCCCCATGTCCCCATGTGTGTCCCCATGTGTGTCCCCATGTCCCCATGTGTGTCCCCATGTCCCTGTGTGTGTCCCCGTGTCCCCGTGTGTGTCCCCATGTGTGTCCCCATGTGTGTCCCTGTGTGTGTCCCCATGTGTGTCCCCGTGTGTGTCCCTGTGTGTGTCCCCGTGTGTGTCCCCGTGTGTGTCCCCGTGTGTGTCCCCATGTGTGTCCCCGTGTGTGTCCCCGTGTGTGTCCCCATGTGTGTCCCCGTGTGTGTCCCTGTGTGTGTCCCCATGTGTGTCCCCATGTGTGTCCCTGTGTGTGTCCCCGTGTGTGTCCCCGTGTCCCCGTGTGTGTCCCCATGTCCCCGTGTGTGTCCCCATGTGTGTCCCTGTGTGTGTCCCCATGTGTGTCCCCATGTGTGTCCCCATGTCCCCGTGTGTGTCCCCGTGTGTGTCCCCGTGTGTGTCCCTGTGTGTGTCCCCATGTGTGTCCCCATGTCCCCGTGTGTGTCCCCGTGTGTGTCCCCGTGTGTGTCCCTGTGTGTGTCCCCGTGTGTGTCCCCATGTCCCCGTGTGTGTCCCCATGTGTGTCCCTGTGTGTGTCCCCATGTGTGTCCCCATGTGTGTCCCCATGTCCCTGTGTGTGTCCCCATGTCCCCGTGTGTGTCCCCGTGTGTGTCCCCGTGTGTGTCCCTGTGTGTGTCCCCGTGTGTGTCCCCATGTCCCCGTGTGTGTCCCCATGTGTGTCCCTGTGTGTGTCCCCATGTGTGTCCCCGTGTGTGTCCCCGTGTGTGTCCCCGTGTGTGTCCCCGTGTGTGTCCCCATGTCCCCGTGTGTGTCCCCGTGTGTGTCCCCATGTGTGTCCCCATGTGTGTCCCCATGTCCCCGTGTGTGTCCCCGTGTGTGTCCCCATGTGTGTCCCCGTGTGTGTCCCTGTGTGTGTCCCCGTGTGTGTCCCCGTGTGTGTCCCCGTGTGTGTCCCTGTGTGTGTCCCCATGTGTGTCCCTGTGTGTGTCCCCGTGTGTGTCCCCATGTGTGTCCCCATGTGTGTCCCTGTGTGTGTCCCCATGTGTGTCCCTGTGTGTGTCCCCGTGTGTGTCCCCGTGTGTGTCCCCATGTCCCCGTGTGTGTCCCCGTGTCCCTGTGTGTGTCCCCGTGTGTGTCCCCATGTGTGTCCCCATGTCCCCATGTCCCCATGTGTGTCCCCGTGTGTGTCCCCGTGTGTGTCCCCGTGTGTGTCCCCGTGTGTGTCCCCATGTGTGTCCCCATGTCCCCATGTCCCCATGTGTGTCCCCGTGTGTGTCCCCGTGTGTGTCCCCGTGTGTGTCCCCGTGTGTGTCCCCATGTGTGTCCCCGTGTGTGTCCCCATGTCCCCCGTGTGTGTCCCCGTGTGTGTCCCCGTGTGTGTCCCCATGTGTGTCCCCGTGTGTGTCCCCATGTCCCCGTGTGTGTCCCCGTGTGTGTCCCCGTGTGTGTCCCCGTGTGTGTCCCTGTGTGTGTCCCCGTGTGTGTCCCATGTCCCTGTGTGTGTCCCCATGTGTGTCCCTGTGTGTGTCCCCATGTCCCCATGTGTGTCCCCGTGTGTGTCCCTGTGTGTGTCCCTGTGTGTGTCCCCATGTCCCCATGTGTGTCCCCGTGTGTGTCCCCGTGTGTGTCCCCATGTGTGTCCCATGTGTGTCCCCGTGTGTGTCCCTGTGTGTGTCCCTGTGTGTGTCCCCATGTGTGTCCCTGTGTGTGTCCCCCATGTGTGTCCCCATGTCCCATGTGTGTCCCCATGTGTGTCCCCATGTCCCCAGTGTGTCCCCATGTCCCTGTGTGTGTCCCCGTGGTCCCCGTGTGTGTCCCCATGTGTGTCCCATGTGTGTCCCTGTGTGTGTCCCCATGTGTGTCCCCGTGTGTGTCCCTGTGTGTGTCCCCGTGTGTGTCCCCGTGTGTGTCCCGTGTGTGTCCCCGTGTGTGTCCCCGTGTGTGTCCCTGTGTGTGTCCCCATGTCCCTGTGTGTGTCCCCATGTGTGTCCCCGTGTGTGTCCCCGTGTGTGTCCCCTGTGTGTCCCCGTGTGTGTCCCTGTGTGTGTCCCCCTGTGTGTCCCCATGTGTGTCCCTGTGTGTGTCCCCGTGTGGTCCCCGTGTCCCCGTGTGTGTCCCCATGTCCCCGTGTGTGTCCCCATGTGTGTCCCTGTGTGTGTCCCCATGTGTGTCCCCATGTGTGTCCCCATGTCCCCGTGTGTGTCCCCGTGTGTGTCCCCGTGTGTGTCCCTGTGTGTGTCCCCATGTGTGTCCCCCATGTCCCCGTGTGTGTCCCCGTGTGTGTCCCCGTGTGTGTCCCTGTGTGTGTCCCGTGTGTGTCCCCATGTCCCCGTGTGTGTCCCATGTGTGTCCCTGTGTGTGTCCCCATGTGTGTCCCCATGTGTGTCCCCATGTCCCTGTGTGTGTCCCCATGTCCCCAGTGTGTGTCCCCGTGTGTGTCCCCGTGTGTGTCCCTGTGTGTGTCCCCGTGTGTGTCCCCATGTCCCCGTGTGTGTCCCCATGTGTGTCCCTGTGTGTGTCCCCATGTGTGTCCCCGTGTGTGTCCCCGTGTGTGTCCCCGTGTGTGTCCCCGTGTGTGTCCCCATGTCCCCGTGTGTGTCCCCGTGTGTGTCCCCATGTGTGTCCCCATGTGTGTCCCCATGTCCCCGTGTGTGTCCCCGTGTGTGTCCCCATGTGTGTCCCCATGTCCCTGTGTGTGTCCCCATGTCCCTGTGTGTGTCCCGTGTCCCGTGTGTGTCCCCATGTGTGTCCCCTTGTGTGTCCCTGTGTGTGTCCCCATGTGTGTCCCCATGTCCCCATGTGGTCCCCATGTCCCCGTGTGTGTCCCCGTGTGTGTCCCGTGTGTGTCCCCGTGTGTGTCCCTGTGTGTGTCCCCGTGTGTGTCCCCATGTCCCTGTGTGTGTCCCCTGTCCCTGTGTGTGTCCCCGTGTGTGTCCCCTGTCCCCGTGTGGGTCCCCGTGTGTGTCCCCGTGTGTGTCCCCGTGTGTGTCCCTGTGTGTGTCCCCATGTCCCTGTGTGTGTCCCCATGTGTGTCCCCGTGTGTGTCCCGTGTGTGTCCCCGTGTGTCCCTGTGTGTGTCCCCATGTCCCCGGTGTGTGTCCCCATGTGTGTCCCCATGTGTGTCCCCGTGTGTGTCCCCATGTGTGTCCCTCTGTGTGTCCCTGTGTGTCCCCGTGTGTGTCCCCGTGTGTGTCCCCATGTCCCCATGTGTGTCCCCCATGTCCCTGTGTGTGTCCCTGTGTGTGTCCCCGTGTGTGTCCCATGTGTGTCCCCGTGTGTGTCCCCATGTGTGTCCCTCTGTGTGTCCCTGTGTGTCCCCGTGTGTGTCCCCGTGTGTGTCCCCATGTCCCCATGTGTGTCCCCATGTCCCTGTGTGTGTCCCTGTGTGTGTCCCCGTGTGTGTCCCCATGTGTGTCCCCGTGTGTGTCCTGTGTGTGTCCCCGTGTGTGTCCCGGTGTGTCCCATGTGTGTCCCCGTGTGTGTCCCCGTGTGTGTCCCCATGTCCCCGTGTGTGTCCCGTGTGTGTCCCTGTGTGTGTCCCCGTGTGTGTCCCCATGTGTGTCCCCATGTGTGTCCCCTGTGTCCCCGTGTGTGTCCCCATGTGTGTCCCCATGTGTGTCCCCATGTCCCGTGTGTGTCCCCGTGTGGTCCCCGTGTGTGTCCCCGGGTGTCCCCATGTGTGTCCCCTGTGTGTGTCCCGTGTGTGTCCCTGTCCCGTGTGTGTCCCATGGTGTCCCGTGTGTGTCCCCATGTGTGTCCCATGTCCCGTGTGTGTCCCATGTGTGTCCCCGTGGGTGTCCCCGTGTGGTCCCTGTGTGTGTCCCTGGTGTGTCCCCTTTGACCCCATGGTGTGGTCCCCGTGTGTGTCCCCGTGTGTGTCCCCGTGTGTGTCCCCGTGTGTGTCCCCATGTGTGTCCCCGTGTGTGTCCCTGTGTGTGTCCCCGTCCCCATGTGTGTCCCCGTGTGTGTCCCTGTGTGTGTCCCCGTGTGTGTCCCCATGTGTGTCCCCGTGTGTGTCCCTGTGTGTGTCCCCGTGTGTGTCCCCGTGTGTGTCCCTGTGTGTGTCCCTGTGTGTGTCCCCGTGTGTGTCCCCATGTCCCCGTGTGTGTCCCCGTGTGTGTCCCCATGTCCCCGTGTGTGTCCCCGTGTGTGTCCCCGTGTGTGTCCCCATGTGTGTCCCCATGTGTGTCCCCATGTGTGTCCCCGTGTGTGTCCCCATGTCCCTGTGTGTGTCCCCCGTGTGTGTCCCCGTGTCCCCCGCGCTGTCCCCGCGTCACCGGCTAATCCTGCCCTGCCCCCACCCCCCGGATTGTCACCGAGTGTCACCAACCCCCCCCCCCTGGATTGTCCCCACCCCCCCCCGAGTGCCACCAACCCCCCCCTGGATTGTCCCCAACCCCTCTGGATTGTCCCTGTCCTGTCCCTGATCCCCCCTGGATTGTCCCCAACCCCCCCCCCCGATTGTCCCCACCCCCTGCGGTGTCCCCCAATCCCGGATTGTCACCAATCCCGGATTGTCCCCACCCCCCCCCCCTGGATTGTCACCAATCCTGGATTGTCCCCAACCCCCCCCGGATTGTCACCAATCCCGGATTGTCCCCAACCCCGCCCCCCCCCCCGGCCTGGCCTTGTCACTGTCCCTGTCCCTGACCCCCACCCCCCTGCCCGGGCCAGCACCGGCCTGGAGGTGGCCCTGACCCTGTCCCTGTCACTGTCCCTGTCACTGTCCCCTCACTGTCCCCATCACTGTCCCCTCCCTGTCACTGTCCCTGTCACTGCCACTGTCCCGTCACTGTCCCTGTCACTGTCCCCTCCCTGTCACTGTCCCCTCCTGTCCCCTCCTGTCCCCATCCCTGTCCCCTCCCTGTCCCTGTCCCTGTCCCCAGCCCTGTCCCTGTCACTCTCACAGTGTCACCTCCTGCCCTGTCCCCTCCCTGTCCCGTCCTTGTCCCCAGCCCTGGCCTTGTCATGTCCCCTCCCTGTCCCCTCCCTGTCCCCTTGCTGTCCCAATGCCACCCATCCCGGTCCCTGCAGTGTCCCCATCCCTGTCCCTTCCTTGTCCCCTCCCTGTCCCCTCCCTGTCCCCTCACTGTCCCAGCCCTGTCCCTTCTTTGTCCCCATCCCTGTCCCCTCCCTGTCCCCATCCTGGTCCCTGCAGTGTCCCCTGCATGTCCCCATCCCTGTCCCCTCCCTGGCCTGGTGCCACCCATCCCTGTCCCATCCCTGTCCCCATCCCTGTCCCCTCCCTGTCCCTGCAGTGTCCCCATCCCTGTCCCCCTCCCTGTCCCCTCCCTGTCCCCATCCCTGTCCCATCCCTGTCCCTGCAGTGTCCCCATCCCTGTCCCCTCCTTGTCCCTGCAGTGTCCCCCAGGCCTGTCCCCATCCTTGTCCCCATCCTTGTCCCTTCCATGTCCCGGTGCCACCCATCCCTGTCCCTGCAGTGTCCCCAGCCCTGTCCCCTCCATGTCCCCATCCCTGGCCCTGTCACCCTCACGGTGTCACCTCCTGCCCTGTCCCCTCCTTGTCCCTTCCCTGGCCCGGTGCCACCCATCCCTGTCCCCTCCATGTCCCTGCAGTGTCCCCATCCTTGTCC
>NW_026531183.1:0-73013 GCF_020745825.1 Agelaius phoeniceus | reverse complement strand
CAATCCCCCCTTTAACCCTTTCCCACTCCCTCCCAGTCCCTCCCAGTTTATCCCAATCCCATCCCAGTCCCCCCCAGTCCCTCCAGTATAAACCAGTAACCCCAGAACCCCCGTTAAACATTTCCCAGGCGCTCCCAGTCCCTTCCAGTTTGATCCCAGTCCCTCCCAATCCCATCCCAGTCCCTCCCAGTATAAACCAGTGACCCCAAATCTCCCATTAACCCTTTCCCAGTCCCCCCCAGTTTATCCCAGTCCCTCCCAATCCCATCCCAGTCACTCCCAGTGCTCCCAGTTTGATCCCAGTCCCCCCCAGTTTATCCCAATCCCATCCCAGTCTCTCCCAGTCCATTCCCAGTCGCTCCCAGTATAAACCAGTAACCCAAAATCCCCCTTTAACCCTTTCCCAGTCCCCCCAGTTTATCCCAGTCCCTCCCAATCCCATCCCAGTCCCCCCCAGTCCCTCCCAGTATAAACCAGTAACCCCAGAACCCCCGTTAAACATTTCCCAGTCGCTCCCAGTCCCTTCCAGTTTGATCCCAGTCCCTCCCAATCCATCCCAGTCACTCCCAGTTTGATCCCAGTCCCTCCCAGTTTGATCCCAGTCCCCCCAGTCTCACCCAGTTCGCACTGGGCGCTCTCGCAGCACTTTAGCGCCACCCGGCGGCCGCGGCCGGAATCGAACGCGAGGAGGCCCCGGCAGGGCCCGGCCTGGCCACACCCCCGGAGCCGAAGCCCCTCCCCCTCTGCGGGGGGGTCACGGGCGGGGTCACGGGGATGGCCCCGCCCACTAAAAAAAAAAAAACGACCCAAAGCCCCCAAACCCCGCCCCCAGGTTAAAAAACTCCTCCCATCCCCGATGTGGCCACGCCCCCCTTTTCCATGCTCCTCCCACACACTCAAAACCCCTCCCCCGTCGTGACCCCTCCCCCCAGTGTGGCCCCGCCCCCCCCCAGCCCCTCCCCCACCTCCGTCGGGTCCCCTGCTGATGACGTCAATGCAGCGATCCTGGGGGCGGGGGCAGGGCAGCGCCGGGAGGGGGGAGGGGCAGGAACCGTCACAGGTGGGGCAGAGCCGGGGGGCGGGGCCTGGACCGGGATAAACCAGTAAAAACCAGTAAAAACCAGTAAAAACCAGTAAAAACCAGTAAAAACCAGTAAAAACCAGTATAAACCAGTATAAACCAGTAAAAAACCAGTACGGACCAGTTTGGACCAGTTTGGACCAGTTTTGGACAGTTTGGGCCTCTCCCATCCCCCCTCACTCACCGGTTCCGTTGCTGGGCGTGTCGTGGGCGTGGCTCCCGCCAGGCCCCGCCCCCTTTTCCTGCGGCCCCTCCCCCCAGCGCTCCTCGCGCA
The DNA here is from genome assembly GCF_020745825.1 of Agelaius phoeniceus. Lineage (NCBI taxonomy): Eukaryota > Metazoa > Chordata > Aves > Passeriformes > Icteridae > Agelaius > Agelaius phoeniceus. The sequence continues at coordinate 71,658 of NW_026531183.1, read as the reverse complement.
GCGTCACGAGCTCCCCGCGGGATCGGAACGTGATGACGACATCGGGCGGGCCCGTGACGTCACAGCCGCTCTCCTCCCGCCGCAGCTCGAGCCCGTCTGGGGGGGGGGGGGGAGGGGTGGGAACCAAGGGGGGGTGACCCCGCCCCCTCCCCCTTGGCCCCTCCCCCTTGGCTCCTCCCCCCCCCGGTACCTCTGAGTGACGTCAGCGTCGTGCGGCGGCAAACGGCGCGGGGGGCGGGGCAGAGGGCGGGGCGGCACCCGGTGACGTCACAGAGGGGACAGCGCAGGGCGGGGACGGCTGGGGAGGGGGGGAGGGGGGAGGGGAAGGGGGGGGGGAGGGGTGAGACCCCCACCCCCCACCCACCCAAAAAAAAAAGGGGGAAAATTAAAATAAAAAAATTCCCGCCCCTCCCCCACCCACCCAAAAATAGCCCCGGGGGGGTGGGGGGAGGGGTAAAAGATGGGGGAGGGGCGCAGGGTGGGGAAACCCCTCAAAACCCCTCCCCCACCCCAAAAAAAACCCCAAAAAACCCAAAAAATTCCCAAAAAATTTCCCCGCCCCTCCCCCACCCAGAGGCGACCCGGAGGGGGGTGGGGGAGGGGGTTCCAGGTGGGTGGGGGAGGGGTTTCCGGGGTGGGGGAGGGGTTACCTGTTCCCAGCAGCCCCCAGGCCACGACCCAGCCCCACCCCCCCACCCCCACCCCATCCTCGGCCGCCTTTGGGGCCCCTCCCCCACCCCCGGGGGGTTTTTTGGCGCCGTTTTTATAACGAGGGGAAGGGGGAGGGGGGCGGGGCCGAAATCAAACCACGCCCACCCCCCTCCCCTCCCCCCCCATTCCATTCCGCCCCTCCCCCACCCTCAATTTCCTCTTTTTTGGGGTTTTTATTTTGGGTGGGCAGGATAATGGGGAAATGAGGAGTGGGGGAGGGGCGGGATGGAGGTGGGGGAGGGGCCGAGCCCGCCCCTCCCCCCCCCCCCCGTTCATTGACACCACTCGGAGCTGACCAATCAGAGCCGCTTTATTTAAATGAGACGGGGGAGGGGCCAATAAATAGGGCCGGGGTGGGGGAGGGGCGGTCAGGGCAGCAGGAGGGGGAGGGGCAGCAGGAGGGGGAGCAGGAGGGGGAGGGGCCTGGAGGGGAAAGGGGCGGAGCTTTGGAGGCCCGGGGGGGGAGGGGCGGCCGTGACCGGGAAAGCCGCGTGGGGGGCGGGGCCTCGGCAGGGGGGCGGGGCCTCCCCGGCCATGACGTCACCGCCCGGCGCCACCATGATGGCGTCGGCTCCGGATGGGGCGGAGCTTGCCGGTGGTGACGTCATGGGGGCGGCGGCCCAGGAGCAGCCGGGGTCGGGGGGGCGGGGCCGCGGCCTCCGTGGTGACGTCACTGCTGTTGGCCACCAGCGATTGGTCGCCTCCTGGGGGCGTGGTCACGGGTGACGTCACCGTGGTGGTGGCATCTCCGGGGGCTTCATTGAGGTGTCCCAAAGTGTCCCCAGGGCCACCGGTGACATTGGGCGGGGCCGTCCCCTCCGTGGTGACGTCACTGCTGTTGGCCAACAGGGATTGGTCGCCTCCTGGGGGCGTGGTCACAGAGGTCACCACGGTGGTGGCATCTCCATAGACTTCATTGAGGTGTCCCAAAGTGTCCCTGGGGGTCACTGGTGGCACTTGTCCCCTCCATGGCCACGTCCCCATTGGTGCCCACCAGGACTTTGTCACCTCCTGGGGGCGTGGTCACAGATGTCACCATGGTGGTGGCATCTCCAGGGGCTTCAGGGACGTGTCCCAAAGTGTCCCAGGAGCAGTTGGTGGCACCGGGCTGGGCCGTCCCCTCCATGGCCACGTCCCCATTGGTGCCCACCAGGGCTTTGTCACCTCCTGGGGGCGTGGTCATGGGCGCCACCACCGTGGTGGCATCTCCGGGGGCTTCATTGAGGTGTCCCAAAGTGTCCCCAGGGCCACAGAGGACGCGTGGAGCCTCTGTCCCCTCCATGGCTACGTCCCCAGTGGTGGCCGCCAGGACTTTGTCACCTCCTGGGGACACTGGGACAGAGGTCACCATGGTGGTGGCATCTCCGGGGGCTTCATTGAGGTGTCCCAAAGTGTCCCCAGGGCCACCAGTGACATTGGGCTGGGCCGTCCCCTCCATGGCCACGTCCCCATTGGTGGCTACCAGCACTTCGTCACTTCCTGGGATGTGGTGACAAGGTGACCACGGTGGTGGCATCTCCAGGGGCTTCATTGAGGTCTCCAACCATGTCTCCAGGGTCACCGGTGACATTGGGCTGGGCTGTCCCCTCCACACCAGACATCACCTTGGGTGCCCACCAGGACTTTGTCACTTCCTGGGGATGTGGTCACAGGTGCCACCATGGTGGTGGCATCTCCAGGGGCTTCATTGAGGTGTCCAAATGTGTCCCTGGGGTCACTGGTGGCACCAGGCTGGGCTGTCACCTCCATGGCTACGTCCCCATTGGTGGCTGCCAGGACTTTGTCACCTCCTGGGGACACTGGGACAGAGGTCACTGTGGTGGTGGCATCTCCAGGGGCTTCATTGAGGTGTCCCACGATGTCCCCAGGGTCACCGGTTGACATTGGGCTGGGCCGTCCCCTCCATGGCCACATCCCCACTGGTGGCCACCAGCACTTTGTCACTTCCTGGTGATGTGGTCACAGGTGCCACCACCGTGGTGGCATCTCCAGAGACTTCATTGAGGTGTCCCACGATGTCCCCAGAGCCAACAGTGACACCCGGATCTTCTGTCCCCTCCATACTCACATCACCTTGGGTGCCCACCAGCACTTTGTCACCTCCTGGTGTCATTGTCACGGGTGCCCACCATGGTGGTGGCATCTCCAGGGGCTTCAGTGACTCCTGCCCCGATGTCCCCAGGGCCACAGAGGACGCGTGTCGCCTCTGTCCCCTCCATGGCCACGTCACCACCGTTGGCCAGGAGCATCTTGTCACTTCCTGGGGATGAGGTCACAGGTGCCACCACGGTGGTGGCATCTCCATAGACTTCATTGAGGTCTCCAACCATGTCTCCAGGGTCACCGGTGACATTGGGCTGGGCTGTCACCTCCATGGCCACGTCCCCATTGGTGGCTGCCAGCACTTTGTCACCTCCTGGGGACACTGGACAGAGGTCACCGTGGTGGTGCATCTCCATAGACTTCATTGAGGTGTCCAAATGTGTCCCTGGGGTCACCGGTGACATTGGGCTGGGCCGTCCCCTCCATGGCCACGTCACCACCGTTGGCCAGGAGCATCTTGTCACTTCCTGGGGATGTGGTGACAAAGGTGACCACGGTGGTGGCATCTCCGGGGGCTTCATTGAGGTGTCCCACAGTGTCCCCAGAGCCACAGAGGACGCGTGTCTCATCTGTCCCCTCCATGGCCACGTCCCCACTGGTGGCTGCCAGCACTTCGTCACTTCCTGGGGATGTGGTGACAAAGGCGACCATGGTGGTGGCATCTCCAGGGGCTTCATTGAGGTGTCCAATGATGTCCCCAGAGCCAACAGTGACCCCTGGATCTTCTGTCCCCTCCATACTCACATCACCTTGGGTGCCCACCAGCACTTTGTCACCTCCTGGGGACACTGGGACAAAGGTGACCATGGTGGTGGCATCTCCATAGACTTCATTGAGGTGTCCCAAAGTGTCCCTGGGGTCACTGTGGCACCAGGCTGGGCTGTCCCCTCCATGGCCACGTCCCCATTGGTGGCTGCCAGGACTTTGTCACCTCCTGGGGACACTGGACAGAGGTCTCTGTGGTGGTGGCATCTCCAGGGGCTTCATTGAGGTGTCCCAAAGTGTCCCTGGGGTCACTGGTGACACCTGGGTCCTCTGTCACCTCCATGGCCACGTCCCCATTGGTGGCTGCCAGCACTTTGTCACTTCCTGGGGGACGTGGTCACGGGTGCCCACCACCGTGGGTGGCATCTCCGGGGGCTTCATTGAGGTGTCCCAAAGTGTCCCTGGGGTCACTGGTGACACCCGGATCTTCTGTCCCCTCCATACTGACGTCACTCTGGGTGCCCACCAGGACTTTGTCACTTCCTGGGGCTGTGGTGACAAAGGTGACCACCGTGGTGGCATCTCCATGGACTTCATTGACATCTCCAACGATGTCCCCAGGGTCACTGGTGACATTGGGCTGGGCCGTCCCCTCCATGGCCACGTCCCCATTGGTGGCTGCCAGGACTTTGTCACCTCCTGGGGACACTGGGACAGAGGTCACTGTGGTGGTGGCATCTCCATGGACTTCATTGAGGTGTCCCAAAGTGTCCCCAGGGCACCGGTGACACCCGGATCTTCTGTCCCCTCCACCTTGATGTCACCTTGGGTGCCCACCAGCACTTTGTCACCTCCCGGTGTCGCTGTCACAGGTGCCACCACCGTGGTGGCATCTCCGGGGGCTTCATTGAGGTGTCCCACGTTGTCCCCAGGGCCACTCCCGGCTCCTCGTGTCCCCCCCAGCTCGATGTCCCCCCCTGGTGCCACCATGGCCGCGTCCCCGGAGCAGTTGGTGGCCCTGGATGTCCCCAGGGGTGTCCCCCGATGTCCCCTCAGGTGTCCCCCGATGTCCCCTCAGGTGTCCCCGATGTCCCCAGGGTGTCCCCGATGTCCCCAAGGTCCCCAAGGTCCCCTCGGCTCCTTCGCAGTCCGGGGGCGGCGGTGGGGGAGGGGTCGGCGGTGGGGGAGGGGCGGCCGGGCCGCAGAGCCTGGAGGGGGGAGGGGGAGGGGGTGGGGGAGGGGTGGGGGCGGCCGAGGAGGGGGGGAGGGGCACAGAGAGCTGGGGGGGGGGGGAGGGGAGGAAAAAGGGGGGGGGGTCAAGGGGGGGGTCATGGAGGGACCCCCCCGGAGACCCCAAAAACACAAAAAATCCCAAAATCCCAAAAAAATCAAAGAGACCCCAAAAAAAATCCCAAAAAGCCCCAAAAAAATCCCAAAAGCCAAAAACCCCAAAGAGACCCCCAAAAAATCCCAAAATCCCAAAAAGCCAAAGAGACCCCAAAAAATCCCAAAAAGCCCAAAGAGACCCCCCAAAAAAATCCCCAAAATCCCAAAAAATCCCAAAAAGCCCAAAAAAATCCCAAACATCCCAAAAAGACCCCAAAAGGGACCCCCGGAGACCCCAAAAAAATCCCCAAAATCCCAAAAACCCCAAAGAGACCCAAAAAAAATCCCAAAAATCCAAAAAAATCCCCAAAAAATCCCAAAAATCCCAAAAAAATCCCAAAAAGCCCCAAAAAAATCCCAAAAAGCCCAAAAACCCCAAAGAGACCCCCAAAAAATCCCAAAAATCCAAAAAAATCCCAAAAAGCCCCCAAAAAAATCCCAAAAATCCCAAAAAATCCCCCAAAGCCCCAACAAATCCTAAATACCCCAAAAAGCCCCAAAAGACCCCAAAAGGGACCCCCGGAGACCCCAAAAAACACCAAAGAGACCCCAAAGAGACCCAAAAAAAATCCCAAAAATCCCAAAAAGCCCAAAAGAGACCCCAAAAGGGACCCCCGGAGACCCCAAAAAAATCCCAAAGGAGCCCCCAGACCCAAAATGGACCCCCGGAGACCCCAAAAAAAATTCCAAAAAGCCCCAAAAAAATCCCAAACATCCCAAAAAGCCCCAAAAGGGACCCCCGGAGACCCCAAAAACCCCAAAAGGGGCCCCAAAAAAAACCCAAAATCACAAAAGGGGCCCCAAAAACCTCAAAGGAGCCCCCAGAGATCCCAAAGGAGCCCCCAGACCCAAAAGGGGCCCCCAGAGACCCCCAAAACCCCTAAAAATCCAAAGACTTCCCAAAAAGGGAACCCCAAAAAACCCCAAAGAGACCCCAAAAGGGAGCCCGGACTCAAAAGGGGACCCCAAAAAACCTAAAGGAGACCCCAGACCCCAAAAAGCCCAAAAGGGACCCCCAAAGACTCCAAAAGTGACCCAAAAGAGACCCCAAAAACCCCAGAGGGACCCCAGACCCCAAAAGGGACCCCAAAAAACCCAAAGGACCCCAAAAAGGGACCCCGAAACCTCAAAGGGACCCCCCAAAAATCCCCGAAACCTCAAAGAGGCACCAAAGAGACCCCAAAAGGGACCCCCAGAACCCCAAGGGGACCCCGGAGCCAAAAGGGACCCCGAAAACCCCAAAGGGACCCCAAGGGACCCCCCAAATCCCCCATAGAACCCCAAAAATCCCCCAAAATCGCCCCATAGCACCCCAAATCCCCCCATAGACCCCCATAACCCACCCCATAGCACCCCAAAACCCCCATAAATCCCCCATAGGACTCCATAGCACCCCAAATTCCCCCATAGGACCCCATAAATCCCCCCCTAGAACCCCACAAATCCCCCATAGGACCCAAATTCCCCCATATCCCACCCCATAGCACCCCAAATTTCACCATAGACCCCCATAAATCCCCCATAGCACCCCATAACCCATCCCATAGCACCCCAAAACCCCCATAAATCCCCCACAGGACCCCAAATTCCCCCATAGAACCCCATAAATCCCCCCATAGAACCCCATAGCACCCCAAATTCCCCCATAGGACCCCATAGCACCCCAAATTACCCCATAGCACCCCATAAATCCCCCATAAAACCCCCCCTAACACCCCAAATTCCCCCATAACTCCCCCACAGCACCCCCAAAATTCCCATAAATCCCCCATAGCACCCCATAAATCCCCCATAGCACCCCATGACCCACCCCATAGACCCCCATAGCGCCCCAAATTCCCCCACAGAACCTCCATAAATCCCCTAGAGAACCCCATAAACCCCCCAAAATCGCCCCATAGCACCCCATAACCCACCCCATAGCGCCCCAAATTCCCCCATAAATCCCCCCATAGGACCCCATGAATCCCCTACAGGACCCCCCAAATTCCTTCATAAAACCCCATAAATCCCATATGGAACCCCATAACCCACCCCATAGCACCCCAAATTCCCCCACAGAACCCCATCAACCCCCCAAAATCGCCCCATAGGACCTCAAATTCCCCCATAACCCACCCCATAGCACCCCAAATTCCCCCAAATCCCCCCATAAATGCCCCATAGAATCCCATAGCACCCCCAATCCGCCCACAAATCCCCTACAGGACCCCATAGCACCCCATAAATCCCCCCCTAGAACCCCACAAATCCCCCATAGGACCCCAAATCCCCCCATAACCCACCCCATAGCACCCCATTAATCCCCTACAGGACTCCCCAGATTCCCCCATAGGACCCCATAGCACCCCAAATTGCCCCATAAATCCCCCATAGGACCCCATGAATCCCCTATAGGACCCCAAATCCCCCCATAGACCCCCATAAATCCCCCCATAGGACCCCATAGCACCCCAAATTCCCCCATAAATCCACCATAAATCCCCTACAGAACCCCATAGCACCCCATAAATCCCCCATAGCACCCCATAAATCCCCCATAGCGCCCCCAAATTCCCCCATATCCCACCCCATAGCACCCCAAATTTCACCATAGACCCCCATAAATCCCCCATAGACCCCCCATAACCCACCCCATAGCACCCCAAAACCCCCATAAATCCCCCACAGGACCCCAAATTCCCCCATAGAACCCCATAAATCCCCCATAAACCCCCCCCCAAAACCCCAAATTCCCCCATAACTGCCCCGCAGCACCCCCAAATCCCCATAAATCCCCCATAGCACCCCATAACCCACCCCATAGCGCCCCAAATTCCTCCATAATTCCCCCATAGGACCCCATAGCACCCCATAAATCCCCCATAGCACCCCATAACCCACCCCATAGCTCCCCAAATTCCCCCATAGACCCCCATAAATGCCCCATAGACCCCCATAACCCACCCCATAGCACCCCAAAACCCCCATAAACCCCCCCTAACACCCCAAATTCCCCCATAACTGCCCCACAGCACCCCATAACCCACCCCATAGCACCCCAAATTCCCCCCAAAATCCCATAAATCGCCCCCAAATCTCACCCAGCAGCGCCAGCAGCGCCATCACCCCCCATCCTCATCCTCATCCTCCTCCTCCTCCTCTTCATCCCCCTCGCGTCCATGGCGGGGTCGGGCCCCGCTTGGGGGGAGGGGGGGGTCCCTTTAATCCCTTCCCCCCACCCCTCCCCCCCCCGCACCCCCAAAATCCGCCCCGTGGGTGGGGGAGGGGCGGCGGCCTCGGCCCTGGAATGTGGGGCGGCCCCGCCCCCCCCCTCAATTATGGGGTACCCCGGCGAGGATTAATTAAAGAAATGGAAATTAATTAATGGGGGCGGCCCCACCCCCCCCCAGCCCTGCCCCAGTGACCCCGGGCGGGGCCGGAATTTGGGGTCACCCCTCCCCCCCCCCCCCCCACCCCCCATATCCGGCCCCATGGATTTGGGGTCACCCTGGGTTTGGGGTCACCCTGGGTTTGGGGTCACCCTGGTTTTGGGGTGACCCCGACGTCCGGCCCCATAGATTTGGGGTCACCCCCCATGTCCCACCCCATAGATTTGGGGTCACCCCCCATATCCGGCCCCACAGATTTGGGGTCACCCCCATATCCGGCCCCATAGATTTGGGGTCACCCCCAATGTCCCACCCCATGGATTTGGAGTCACCCTGGGTTTGGGGTCACCCCAATGTCCCACCCCATAGATTTGGGGTCACCCCAAGGTCCCACCCCATAGATTTGGGGTCACCCGAATGTCCCACCCCATAGATTTGGGGTTACCCCCCCTTTCCGGCCCCATAGATTTGGGGTCACCCCCATGTCCCACCCCATGGATTTGGGGTCACCTCCCCCCCATATCCGGCCCCATGGGTTTGGGGTCACCCCAATATCCGGCCCCATAGATCTGGGGTCACCCCCCATATCCGGCCCCCACAGATTTGGGGTCACCCCAATGTCCCACCCCATAGATCTGGGGTCACCCCCATATCCGGCCCCATAGATTTGGGGTCACCCCGGGTTTGGGGTCACCCTGGTTTTGGGGTCACCCCAATGTCCCACCCCATAGATTTGGGGTCACACCCCATATCCGGCCCCACAGATCTGGGGTCACCCCCATATCCGGCCCCACAGATTTGGGGTTCTCAGTCCCTCTGCCCCACAGATTTGGGGTCTCTCGAGTGCTCCCCACGCATTTGGGGGTCCCCTCTGTTCGTGCCCCACAGATTTGGGGCTCTCAGCCCCACAACCCCACAGATTTGGGGTCTCTGAGTCTCAGCCCCACAGATTTGGGATCCCCAGAGATTTTGGGGTCCCCCCCAGTCCCTGCCCCACAGATTTGGGGTCCTTGCCCCAAAAATCCGGGGTTCTCAGCCCCATAACCCCCACAGATTTGGGGTCAATTTCCACAGATTTGGGGTCCCCCCCTCCCCCCGTCCCTGCCCCCCATATTTGGGTTCCCCTCCCCCCCCCCATATTTGTCCGCCGCCCCTCCCCCACTCCCGCTCCGTTCCCACGCCTCAGTTTCGCTCTCGGGGGCGGAGTTTTGGTTCCTCCCGGTCACGTGGTGCCCTCCCGGTCACGTGTCCCGCCCATCACGTGTACCCCCCTCCCTCCCCCCCGATCTCGGTCACGTGTCCCCATCACGTGTCCCCTCCTCTCTCTTTCCACGTGACCTCCCCTCCCCCCACGCTCCCGTTTCCCGCCAGGGGGCGCCGGGAGCTCGGGGTGGGCGTGGCCTCGGGGGCGCTTACAAGGGGAAAGGGGAGGGGGCGTGGTTCGCCGTTTGGCCCCGCCCCCGCCCCGCGCATGCGCGGCGCGGGCGGCGGCGGCGGCGGCTCCGGGAGCGGCTCCGAGCGGTGCGAGCGGCGCGGGGGGGGGAGGGGCGGGGGGAGGGGGGAGGGGCGGAGGGTGGGGGAGGGGCGCAGGGTGGGGGGGAGGGGCGTGGGGAGCGCGGGAACCCCGCCCCTCCCCCCCCGTATCGGCGGCGGCGCGCGGGGCATTGTGGGAGGGGGGAGGGGCGAAGGGAGAAAGGGGCGGGGCATATGGGGTGGTGGGCGGGGCTTAGAAAGGGGAAAACGGGGCCTCGGAAGGTGGGAGGGGCCAAAGGGTTGGGGGAGGGGTTTGGTGGTGGTGGGAGGGGCGTGTGGGATTGGGGAGGGGCTTGAGGGGTTGAGGGAGGGGCCTGTGGGGTTGTGGGCGGGGCTTAGAAAGCGGGTAAAAGGGGCCTGGAAAGTGGGAGGGGCCAAAGGGTTGAGGGAGGGGCTTGGGGTGTGGGGGAGGGGCAGGATGAGGTGGGAGGGGCTTGAGGGGTTGTGGGCGGGCTTAGAAAGGGGGAAAGGGGGCCTGGGAAGGTGGGAGGTGCCATAGGGTTGGGGGAGGGGCTTGTGGAACATAGGAGGGGCTTGTGGGGCTGTGGGCGGGGTTTGGGGATGCAAAGCGGGGCTGCGGAGATGGGAGGGGCTTCGGGGTTTGTGGGCGGGGCTTACGGGATGTGAGAGGGGCCTGGTGCCTTTGTGGGCGTGGCTTTTGAGCTGGTGGGAGGGGCTTGTGACGGACTTAGGGCTAGCCAGGGTCAGGTGGGTGTGGTCTGGCTCAAGGTGGGCGTGTCCCACCCCCGGCAGGCGTGGCCATGATGGCGGCCGGGCGGGGCCCGGGGAGCGAGGACGGAGCCTTTCGAGGAGGAGGAGGAAGAGGAAGAGGAGGAAGAAGAGGAAGAGGAGGAGGAGGAAGAGGAGGAGGAGGAGGAAGAAGCGGCCGGCGGTGAGCGGGGGAGGGGCGAAGAGGGAGGAGGGGGCGGGGCTTAACGTGCAGGTGGGGGAGGGGCGCTCACCTGTGCCATTGCCCCTCCCCCATCCCCCTCCCCCTCCCCCCCCCCCCCCAGCGCCGCCGGCCCCGCCCGAGGACGACGACGGCGAATCAGAGGAGGCCACGTCGGTGACGTCATCGGGGGACAGCGGCGGCGCCCCCCTCCCCCCCCGCCAACGGCTGCGCAGGTCAGGCCCCGCCCCCACCCGTGATTGACCCCGCCCCCCCTCCTCCCCCCACCCCTTTTCATTGGCCCCTCCCCCCCCGCAGGTTCCCGGACCCGCCCATTGGGGGCGGAGCCTCGGCCCTTCCCGGAGCCGCCCTGTGGGGGAGGGGCCTCCCCGGAAGCCTCCGGAACCGCTCCCACCGGAGGGGGCGTGGCCTCCGCCAGCGGCGGCCCCGTGACCACGCCCACGGGGGGCGGGGATTGGCACCGCTGCCCCGAGTGTGGGCGTGGCTTCGGCACCTCGCGGGCGCTCAAGGTCCACCGCAGTTACCACGTGGGCCGGAAGAGGCCCCTCCCCCCGCCCCCCCACGCCCCGCCCCCTCCCCCGGCCCCGCCCCCGCGCTCCCAGAGCCCCTCCCCCCCCCGCCCCGTTCAAGTTCCATTACATCTGCGCCGAGTGCGGCCTCGGCTTCGTGGCCCCCGGCGCCCTCGGCGCCCATCGGTGCCACCGGAGCCGCCGCCGACAGCGCCGCCCCTCCCCCACCAACACCAACACCCCCCGGGGCCCCTCCCCCCCACCCCCGCGCCGCCCCCGCCCCGCCCCCGCCAAGCCCCGCCCCACCCAGCCCCGCCCCGCGGAGCCCCGCCCCTTTCCGCTGCACCGAGTGCGCCGGGGCCTTCGGCCTCGTGGCCGAGCTGCACGAGCACTACATGCTGCACGCCAGGGGGGAGCTCTAGGACACGCCCACCGCGGGGGGGACACGCCCACTGCGGGGGGGACACGCCCACGTGGAGGGGGACACGCCCACGTGGAGGGGGACACGCCCACTGGGGTTGGGGACACGCCCACCCCGCTCCCGGTGCAGCCCAATGGGGGGGGGGAGGGAGGAGGAGGAAGAGGAGGAGGAGGCGGTGTCGGCAACAGGAAGTGATGTCATGGATGGAGGGCGTGGCCTGGTTGATTTTTTTAAATATTTGAATGGGGTGGGTGTGATGTCATTGGGGGTGGTGTTAATCGGGGTGATGTCATCGGTGTGACGTCATCAGGGTGGTTTTATTGGGTGATGTAATTGTGGTGATGTCATGAGGGTGATGTCACTGGTGATGTCATCAGGGGTGGTGACGATGCGGGTGACGTCATCGGGAGAGTGGCGCCGGTGTGACGTCATCGGGGTGACGTCACGATGGGGGGGGTGATGTTTGTGGCGTGACGTCACATGTGACGTCATCGTTGTGACGTCATCGGATTAATGGCGAAGTTGTGACATCATAAGGGGTTATGCTAATGAGATGATGACATTAGCGTGATGTCATCTTACTGGCGTCGTTGGGATAAATGGGTCGGGGTGACGTCATCGGGGTGACGTCATCGGGGGGGGTGACATCACGGGGATAATGGCACCCGAGCGACGTCATCGATGTGACATCACCGGGCCTGGTGTTAATTGCTTGACGTCATCGTTGTGACGTCATCGGGATGATTTTACCGGGTGACGTCATCAGCCCCTCCCCCTTTCTCACCGCTGACGTCACATCCCCCCCACAGTGACATCACACCCTCGCGACCAATCACAACCCAGTTCCTCCGTTTTATTCCTTCCCTGCCAAGCCCCGCCCCCTCTCCCCACAAGCCCCGCCCCCTCTCAGAGCTCGCCCCTGGCATGGCGGATGTAGTGCCGGTGCAACGCCCCCTCCCGGGCGAAGCCCCGCCCACACTCCCGGCACTCCAGCGGCGCTGGGGGCGTGGCTTTCCTGCTGGCGGCGGCGGCGGCGGTGGGCGCGGCCTCCCTGTGCTCCGCCCCCCTGTGGGCGTGGCCGCGCTGGTGGCGCAGCAGCGCCGGGGAGGAGCCGAAGGGGCGGGCGCAGACGAAGCAGACGAAGAGCGACCCCCGCAGGCCCAGGGCGAAATCGCGCGGGTGCTGGCGCTTGGCGTGGCGGGCGGCGAAAACGGCGTCGGGGAAGGTGATCAGGCACCTGGGACAGTGCTGGGAGCCCGGAGAGTCTGGGGGGACAGACAGACGGACATCAGGATGGACATTGGGACGGACAGATGGACGGACACTGGGCGGGTGCTGGCGCTTGGCGTGGCGGGCGGCGAAAACGGCGTCGGGGAACGTGATCAAACACCTGGGGCAGTGCTGGGAGCCCGGAGAGTCTGGGGGGGGACAGACGGACGGACACAGCTCAGGATGGACAGACGGACACCCATAGGAACAGACGGACAGACACCAGGACAGACGGACACCAGGATGGACGGGCATACGGACATAGGGACAGGCAGACACCCATAGGGACAGGCAGACGGACACCAGGACGGACAGACACCCCTCGGGATGGACAGACGGACACAGCTCATGACGGACAGACGGCCCTCAGGACGGACAGATGGACACCAGGGACGGACAGACACCCATAGGGACAGGCAGACACCCCTCAGGATGGACAGACGGACACCAGGATGGACAGACGGACACAGGGACGGACGGACACCAGGACAGATGGACACCAGGGACGGACAGACACCCATAGGGACAGGCAGACGGACACCAGGACGGACAGACAGACACCCATAGGGACAGGCGGACGGACACCGGGACGGACAGACACCCCTCGGGATGGACATGCAGACACCGGGACAGACGGACACCAGGACAGACGGACACAGCCCAGGACGGACAGACAGCCGCCCTCAGGATGGACAGACACCCATAGGGACAGGCAGACACCCCTCGGGATGGACATGCGGACACCAGGACGGACGGACACCAGGACAGACGGACACCAGGACAGATGGACACCAGGACAGACGGACACAGCTCGGGGACACTGGGGACACACAGGGACACCTGAGGGACACCTGAGGGACACCTGGGGGACATTGGGGACATCTCTGGGGACACCACAGGGGACAGAGGTGACACCACAGGGGACACCACAGGGACATGGGGACAGAGGTGACACCACAGGGACACCCACAGGGACAGAGGTGACACCACAGGGACACCCACAGGGACATGGGGACAGAGGTGACACCACAAGGACCCAGCCTGGGGACACTGTGGGGGTGGCACTGGGACACACGGGGACACTCAGGGGGACAAAGGGGACACTGGGGACACCTGGGGACATTGGGGACAGGGGTGACAACCCTGGGGACACCACAAGGACCCAGCCCAGGGACATTGGGGACACTCAGGGGGTGGCACTGGGACACCCAGGGGCACCTCTGGGGACATTGGGGACACCCCAGGACCCCCCAGAGACCCTTGGGGACACCTTGGTGACACCCCAGGGGTGGCACAGGGACACCCAAGGGACCCTCCTGGGGACATTTGGGGACACCCAGAGCCCCTCCCCGCCCCTCCCCCACTCACAGGCGGCTCCTCCGCTCCCGGGGGGGCTCCAGGCCCCTCCCCCCCCTCCTTCCTCCTCCTCCTCCTCCTCCTCAGGGTGAGGGGAGGGGCGCGCCGAAGGGGGCGGGGCCAACTCCGAGGGGGGCGGGGCCAAATCCGGGGGCTGCGCCATGGGCTGGGGGAGGGGAAAGGGAAAAAGGGGGGGGGGGGGGTGTCAGGGGCGACCCCGGAAAGCGCCGGGACCCCCAAAACCCCCCCAGGAACCTCCGGGACCCCCCAAACCCCCTCAGGACCCTCCAAACACCGCCCGGGACCCCCCCAGGACCCCCCAAAATCCCCTCGGGACCCCCCAAACCACCCCAGGACCCTCCAAAATCCCCCAAAACCACCAGAGACTCCCCAAAATCCCCCCAAGACCCCCCCGGGACCCCCCAGGACCCCCAAAATCCCCTCGGAACCCCCCAAAACCCCCTCGCCCCTCACTCGCTCTCGGCGGCCACTTCCGGCTTCCGGTGCGGCGACACCGGAGCCGCTTCCGGTTCCGGTCTGGGTGTTTTGGCCTCGCCCACTCCGCTTGGTGGAGTGGGCGTGGTTTAAAGCGGGTGATGTCAGTGGTGGCCAATAGGAAAAAGGGGGCGGGGCTTGGAGCGGGGTTGGCGCACCCTGGAGGCGCGGGAATGTCCCAGTAAAAACCAGTAAAAAACGGTAAAAAAACGGTAAAAAAACGGTGAAAACCAGCACGAACCGGTAAAACCAGTGCTCCCACTACGGTCCAGGGACCCCCAGTCCGCCCCAGTCCCTCCCAGTATAAACCAGTAACCCCAAATCCCCCTTTAACCCTTTCCAAGTTTGTCCCAGTTTCCTATAGAATAATATAGATATTATTTTCATGTAATTATAATTGCTATATTTATATGAATTTTAAATATATTTATAGAGGAATTTATATAAAAATGCATATTTGAATTTTAAAAAATGCAATATTAAATAATATAAATTAATTCATTAAATAATAGTAAATAGTAAATATATTAAATAATAGTAATTTCAAATTTATTTTTATATTCGTGTATTTTACATTTTTATATTTTCATTTTTGTTATTTATTTTTATTTCTTTATAATTTGTGTATATTTAAATTTTATAACATTTATATCCATATCTATATTTTATATTTCATAATTCTATATTTATATATAAATATATTTTTGTATTCTTCTAGTTTTATGTTTATACATTTTTGTATTTTTATATTTATATTTTATAATCCGTATTTTAATATTTATATTTTAAATTTAAATTTTTTGTAATTTCCTGATTTTATCTTTATATATTTCTGTATCTTTATATTTTCTAGCTATATTTAAATACTTTATATTTTAACAATTCATATTTTTATATTTTTATATTTTCATTTTACTTTTTAATATTTTATATTTCATACTTCTTGTAATTATTGCTTATATTTTCGTATTTGCTTTTTGTATATTTATATTTTTAAATTTTTTAAATTTATATTTTATATAAATCTCTTAAAGAGCCACTGCCCCTTTAAGAAGGCCCCGCCCTCCTTTTTAAAAGCCCCGCCCACTTCCCCCATTAATTAACTCATTAACGACCTAATTCATTTCTACCCAAATCCTCTTTTATTACACCTAAACAAAAAGGGGGCGTGGCTTAGAAGGGGGCGTGTCCACAGCGACGACATCACTGTGAAGATGATGATGTCATCGATGACGTCACCAGGAAGGGCTGGGCCGGGATTGGCTGTTGCCGCTCCCCGCAGAGCAGCAGCCAATGGGGACGCACGAACTGCAGCGAGGGGCGGAGCTCCAGGGCCTGGGGGAGCGGAGGGCGGAGCTTGGGGTTAAAGGGGCGGGGCCAGGCCCAGCTAAATCCCCGCCCCTTTCTCTTATTGGGCCACACCTCATCGAAGGCGGGGTCCCAGTCCTGTGAGGTCACCACGTGGGTCACGGATTCGTCCATGTAGGGAGCCAGGGAGCTGCAAACCAGTATGGACCAGTATAAACCAGTACGGGCCAGTATGTGCTGGTATAAACCAGTACGGACCAGTATGAACTGGCATAAACCCGTAGGGACCAGTAAAAACCAGTAGGGACCAGTATGGACCAGTAGCGGCTGGTATAAACCAGTAAAAACCAGTACGAACCAGTACGGACCAGTACAGGCCAGTTTGAGCTCCCAGTTCCATCCCAGTCCTTCCCAGTTCAAACCAGTCCATTCCCAGTTTTCCCCAATCCCCTCCCAGTCCATTCCCAGTACAAACCAGTAACCCCCAGTGCCCCTTTAACCCTTTCCCAGCCCCTCCCAGTACAAACCAGTAACCCCAAATTCCCCATTAACCCTTTCCCAGTCCCTCCCAGTCCAAACCAGTGCCTGTTTAACCCTTTCCCAGTCCCTCCCAGTTTATCCCAGTACAAACCAGTAACCCCAAATCCCCCTTTAACCCTTTCCCAGTCCCTCCCAGTCCCTCCCAGTATCCTCCAGTCCCCTTTAACCCTATCCCAGTCCCTCCCAGTCCAAACCAGTCCCTGTTAAACCCTTTCCCAGTCCCTCCCAGTATAACCCAGTATCCCCCAGTCCCCTTTAACCCTTTCCCAGTCCATCCCATCCCCTCCCAGTTCATCCCAGTCCCTCCCAGTCCCTGTTTAACCAATTCCCAGTCCCTCCCAGTACATCCCAGTATCCCCCAGTCCCTGTTTAACCAATTCCCAGTCCCTCCCAGTCCCTCCCAGTCCCTCCCAGTCCCTCCCAGTCCCTGTTTAACCAATTCCCAGTCCCTCCCAGTCCCTCCCAGTCCCTCCCAGTCCCTCCCAGTTTATCCCAGTCCCTCCCAGTGCCGCTCACCCCCCGAACGCCACCGCCAGGCGCCGCAGCCGCCGCCGCTCCCCCTCGGGGAAGGGGCCGTGCAAAAAGAACTTTTTGTCCTCAAAAAAATCTGTGTGGGGGATAGAAAAAGGGGCGGGGTTAGAGAAAAGGGGGCGGGGATAAAGGGGGAGGGGTTTAATGGGGGGGAGGGGCACGCACCGGGCAGGGGGGGGATGGGCGGCCCCGCCCCCTCATCTTCCTCATCCTCTGTGTTCTCCTCAGTGGAGCCCCCAAAGGGGTCGGTGCTAAAGGGGGGAGGACACGCCCACTTTAGGGATGGCCACGCCCACTTGAGGCTGGACACGCCCATTTGATGTCTGACCACGCCCACTTGATGTAGGGAGGTTCCCGTTTGATTTAAGGACACGCCCACTTAAGGCGTGGCCATAGGGATTGAATGTATGGAGATGGAAAGGGCAGAGGAGGCCACGCCCACTTAATGGTTGACCACGCCCACTTAAAGAATGGCCACACCCACTTAAATTGTGACTCCACCCCGTCAGGACATGACCACGCCCACCCCATATGTGACATCACCAACCCCTGGTGTGACCACGCCCACCAGCGCTTTGACCCCACCCCCTTCACTCCAAACTCACTCCTCTGATTGGTCCTCGCTGTCACCGGACTCAGGGGGCGTGGCCGGCGCCGCAGGGGGCGGAGTCTCAGGTTTGTCCGTCTGAGGAGGCCCCGCCCCTTTTTTCCCCTTGGGGGAAGGTCGTGGAGGGGGCGGGGCCTCCTCAGGCTCCTCCCCCTCGCTGCCGGAGGAGGCGGAGCCGTCCAGGAGGTACCTGGGGGAGGGGCAAGGTGTGGCCACGCCCATTTAGGGGCGTGACTTCAATTTACCCCCTCACACGTGGGCGTGGCTAAGGGGGCGTGGCCTGTCCAGGTTTGCTTAAAAGGCTCCAAAATCTTCATTTTTCACCCAAATTTCACAGAATTTTTTGGGGTTTTCCCCGCCCAGATGTGCCCAAAACCCCCAAAATCCCCAATTTTTACCCAAATTTTGCCCAATTTTCACCAAATTTTCGCTTTCCCCCCCCCCCCCCCCCATTTCCCCCTCCCAGGTGTTCCCAAACACCCCCAAACCCCCCCTAAAATCCCCATTTTTAACCCAAATTTCGCCCGATTTTCACCCAATTTTCGCCCAATTTTCACCCAATTTTCACTTTTTTCCCCCATTTTCCCCGTCCCAGCTGTGCTCAGGTGCTCTCAGGTGTTCCCAAACACCCCCAAACCCCCCCTAAAATCTCCATATTTCACCCAAATTTCATCCGATTTTCGCCCATATTTCGCCCAAATTTCACCCAATTTTCACCCGATTTTCACCCAAATTTCACCCGATTTTCACCCAATTTTCCCCAAATCTTCCCCAAATTTTCACTTTTTCCCCCCATTTTCCCACCCCCAGGTGTACCCAGGTGCTCCCAGGTGTTCCCAAACGCCCCCAAACCCCCCTAAAATCCCCATTTTTAACCCAAATTTCACCCAATTTTCACCCGAATTTCACCCGATTTTCACCCAAATTTTGCCCAATTTTCACCCGAATTTCACCAAATTTTCGCTTTTTCCCCCCATTTTCCCCCTCCCGGGCGTGCCCCCCGCACTCACGGCCCGCAGCTCAGCCTCCTGCCCCGTTTCTGGCACTCCCAGATCCACCTGGCTCCCACCACGACCCCGCCCCGCTGCCGCGCCCGCGCCGCCTTCGGGGTCCTGGGGAAGGCGCACCTGGAAAAGGGGGAAAAACACCGGAAATGGGCGTGGCCGAAGGGAAAAGGGGCGTGGCCGCATCCCCAAAGGGGCGCGGCCACGAAAAATTGGGTGGGGAAAGGTAAAAAAGGGGAGTGGTCACTCTAAAAAGGGGCGTGGCCACAAAAATTGGGTGTGGAAAGGCCAGAATTGGGTGTGGTGGGCAGCAAAAGGGGCGTGGCCAAAAAAAAAATTGGGTGGGGAAAGCTTAAAAATGGGGGGAAAAGTAAAAATATGGGCGTGGCGTGTAACAAAAGGGGCGTGGCCACCCTCCAAATGGGCGTGGTTGTCCTAAAATGGGCGTGGCCAAAGCAAAAATTGGCGTGATCACACTGTAAATGGACATAACTGCCAAAAAGTGGGCGTGGTCACTCAAAAATAGGCGTGGCCACGCAGATTGGCGTGACCATATAGAAAATAAACCTAAAAGTTAAAAAAACTGGGCGTGGCCACTCCAAAATGGGCGTGGCCAGGAAAAATTGGGTGTGGCCATACAGAACATAGACCTAAAAGTCAAAAAATGGGCGTGTCCACACCATAAATGGACATAATTGCCAAAAAATGGGCGTGGCCACATCATAAATGGATGTAACTGTCCAAACATGGGCGTGGCTGCCTCAAAATGGGCGTGGCCACTCAAAAGTGGGCGTGTCCACACAATAGATAGAAAAAACAAGTCAAAAATGGGTGTGACCAAAAAAGTGGGTGTGGCCACACGGAAATGGAAATAACAGTCACGAAATGGGCGTGGTCACACCATAAATAGACTAAACTATTTAGAAGTGGGCGTGACTACAAAAAAATGGGCGTGGCCACACCATAAATGGACATCACTGCTCAAACATGGGTGTGGCTGCCTCAAAATGGGCGTGGCCACCCAAAATTCTGTGTGGCCACACCATAAATGGACATGACAGGTGAAAAAAGGGTGTGACCAAAAAAAGTGGGTGTGGCCATACATAATAGGAAACAAGAGTCAAAAAATGGGCGTGGCTACGTAAATTTGGGCGTGACCGCACCATAAATAGACATAAGCGTCAAAAATATGGGCGTGGCCACCCCATAAACGAATATAACAGGTAAAAAATGGGCGTTACCACACCATAGACAAAACTGTTTAGAAATGGGCGTGGCCTCATCAAAATGGGCGTGGCTACCAAAAAAATTGGTCGTGGCCACACCATAAATGGACATAACTGCTCAAGCATGGGTGTGGCCACCTCAAAATGGGCGTGGCCACCCAATAAATAGAAATAACAGGTCAAAAAATGGGTGTGGTCACATCATAGACAAAACTGCTCAGAAATGGGCGTGGCTACCCAACAGTGGGCGTGACCACACCATAAATAGACATGAGCATCAAAAACATGGGCGTGGCCACCCAATAAACAGACAAGACTGCCCACAAATGGGTGTGGCCACACCATAAATGGACATAACTGTTTAAAGATGGGTGTGGCCACCCCAAAAAGGGCGTGGATGTCCCAAAGAGAAGGGCGTGGCCACACACACAAAATGTTCCCCAAAAATGGGCGTGCCCTCACCATAAATGGACATGGCTGGTCAAGAATGGGCGTGGCCTCACCATAAATGGACATGGCTGGCCAAGAATGGGCGTGGCCACCCCAAAAATGGCGTGGATGTCCTAAAGAGAAGGGCGTGGCCACACACACAAAAAGTCCCAAAAAATGGGTGTGGCCTCACCATAAATGGACATAACTGACCACAAATGGGCGTGGCCTCACCATAAATGGACATAACTGTTTAAAGATGGGCGTGGCCACTCCAAAAAGAGCATGGCAGACCAAAAATAAAGGGCGTGGCCACACACAGAAAGTCGAAAAAAATGGGCGTGGCCATGCCATATACGGACACAACCACCTTAAAACAGGGTGTGGTCGCCCCGAAAGCGGGCGTAACCGCCCCGAGAGTGGGCGTGGCCATCCCGAGAGTGGGCGTGGCCACTCCGAGAGTGGGCGTGGCCTCTGCGGCGGTCGTGGGAGGGGTCACCTACACCAGGTGCGTGCACTCGGGCGTCCAGTCCGGCCGATACTCCGCCCCCATGGCCGCGGCCGCCGCCCGCAGGTGCCCCCGCAGAGGGTTCTGGAATCCGCTCAGGGCCAGCACCACCCCCGCCAAAATGGGACCCCCCGAATCCGGGGGGGGTTTTTGGGGGGGCGCTGAGGTTTTTTGGGGGGGTGCCGAGGTTTTTTGGGGGGGTGCCGGGTTTTTTTGGGGGGTTTTGGGGGTTTTCGGAGGGGTTTTTTGGGGGGTTTTGGGTTTTTTTTGGGGGGTGCCGTTGGTGGTGGTGGTGGGGGAGGGGAGGCGGCGCTTGGGGGGCTGTGGGGAGAAAAAAAAAATGGGGGCGGGGTTAGGGGGGGGTGCCACCAAAAAGGGATTTTGGGGGGGTTCGGGTGGGGTTTGGGGGTCCCAGGTGGGGTTTTGGGGGTATAGGGGGTTCCAGGTAGGGTTTGGGTGGAGTTTGGAGGGTCCCAGGTGGGGTTTGGGGTCCCAGGTGGGATTTTGGGGGAGTTTGGGGGTCCCAGAGGGGGTTTGGGGGGTCCCAGGTTGGATTTGAGAGACCCCAGGTAGGATTTGGGGGGGTCCCAGGTGGGATTTTGGGGTCCCCAGGTGGGATTTTGAGGGGTTTTGGGTGTCCCAGGTGAGGTTTAAGGGGTCCCAGGTGGGATTTTGGTGGGGTTCAGATGAGATTTGGGGTCCTCAGGTGAGGTTCTGGGGAGGTTTGGGGAGTCCCAGGTGCATTTTAGGGTATCCCAGGTGCATTTTGAGGTCTCCCAGGTGCATTTTGGGGTTCCCCAAGTGCATTTTAGGGTATCCCAGGTGCATTTTAGGGTCCCCCAGATGTATTTTAGGGTATCCCAGGTGCATTTTGGTGTCCCCAGGTGCATTTTGGTGTCCCCAGGTGCATTTCGGGCTCCCCCAGGTGTGCTTGGGGTTTCCCAGGTGCATTTCGGGCTCCCCCAGGTGCATTTTGGGGCTCCCCAGGTGCATTTGGTGTCCCCCAGGTGCATTTTAGGCTCCCCCAGGTGCATTTCGGGCTCCCCAGGTGCATTTTAGGGTGTCCCCAGGTGTATTTAGGGTCCCCCAGGTGCTCCCTTACCTGGCTGCTCTCCCTGTTCGTTTCCTGCAGCGCGGCTGCGGCGTAGCTGGGCCCGGGGGGGGGCTGGGCTGAGGCTGCAGGGGGAAGGGGCTTGACATCAAATGGGGGAGGGGCTTACCTGGGGTGGGGGAGGAGCTAAAGGGGGCGTGGCCTCACCTGTGTTGGGGGAGGGGCGTTGGTAGAACAGGGCCCCGGGGGGGCGCCGGGGGCTCCCCTCCCCCTCCTCGCGCAGCGTGAACGGACCCAGGCGGCGAACCTGGGGGGGGGGAGGGGCCAGAGGGGTCACCTTGGGGTCAGCCAGGGGTCAGGGGTCACTCAGTGGTCACCCATTGGTCAGTGATTGGTCAGTGGTCACTCAGTGTTCACCCATTGGTCACCCATTGGTCAGTGATTGGTCAGTGGTCACCCATTGGTCACCCATTGGTCACTCAGTGGTCACAGGTCACTCAGTGGTCACCCATTGGTCACCCATTGGTCAGTGGTCACCCATTGGTCACTCATTGGTCAGTGATCACTCAGTGGTCACCCATTGGTCACTCACCGGGGCCGGGGGCGGTTCCTGTCCCTCCTCGGGGGCAGCGAAGGCTCTGATGAAGGCCAGGCCGTAGGGGCGGCTCTGGGGGCGGGGCCAACAGGTGAGAACTGACAGGTGAGTGCTGACCCCTCCCTCCAGGTGTGTCCCCCTCCCTCCCTCAGGTGTCCCCTGCCCCTCCAGGTGTGTCCCCCTCCCTCCCTCAGGTGTGCTCACCTGGCAGTAGGGCTGGCTCAGCACCACCTGTAGCCGGTCGTATTTGGTCGTGGGCGTGGCCGTGGGCGTGGCCGGACGTTTGACCAATGCCTGAGGCCCAAAGAGCCGCACCCGGCCTGGCCCCGCCCCTGCCCGGCTCTCGCTTGGTGACATCAGAGCAGAACTGGGCAGGAGCACCTGGGATAGGTGAGACAGGGGAGCTCTGAGGAGCTGGGAACAGGGGACAACAGGGAAGGCCCAGGTGGGCCCAAAGTGACCCCAGATGGGACCCAGGTGTGCTCCAACCCCCCCAAGGTGTGCCCAGGTATATCCCAGGTACCCTCAGGTCTCACCTGGAACTCGCCCCCGGCAGAACAGCCCAGCAGCACCTCCACAAATGCGGCGCCGTCGTTGCCGATGTGCAGGGAGTGGATGGGCCGGGAGTCGCCCAGCTGGGAAACCAGTTTGGACCAGTTCACACCAATAATCCCCCAGTTCATCACAGCAACCCCTAGTGCAGTCCCAGTGCCATCCCAGTTCAGACCAGTAACCTCCCAGTGTACTCCCAGTTCAGACCAATAACCCCCAGCTCATCCCAGTCCCTCCCAGACCATCCCAGACCCACCCAATCCCCTCCCAGTATAAACCAGTAACCCCAAATCCACCTTCAACCCTTTCCCAGTCCCTCCCAGTCCGTCCCAGTCCATCCCAGTCCCACCTCCAGCACCACACTCAGCTGTTTCTCCCCCGCCGTCGCTCCTCTCCATTTCCCGCCATCTTCGGGCCTCAGCAGATTCTCCGCCGGGTGACGCTGCGGACGCACCGGAGCCTCAACAACCACCCCAACCCCCGGTACCGGACCGGAACCGCCTCCCGGTCCTACCGAGCCCCTCTGAACCCACCGGATCCGCGCTGGTAACCGACACCACCCGCGTGAACGGAATCTCCGCCATTGCCGCCTCCCTCCCCTCACGGCTCCACCGGAAGCCCCCTTAGAGCTCCACCGGAAGCCGCCTCAGAGCTCCATAATGGAAGAGACGCTCTGTCCAACACTCCCCCAACTCTATGGTTCCGCGCAGTCCTCCCGGCGTTTCTGCGCATGCGCACGGAGCCGCTCTACCCTGCGAGCCCTCCCACCTCTATGGTCACGTGAGGGGGTTTCCCGCTCTTTTCCAAGCGCGGGAAGTCGTGAGGGGCAAGGCTTTAATTAAACCTCCGTGACGGTAATTACGCCTAATTAAGCTTGAGGCGGGTAATTAATTAAGATTTGGCGTTAATTAAGAGAGAGACGACGCGGTTTTGGCGGTTTATTGGCGCGGGGGGAGCCTCCCAGTGCTCCCAGTTCAGCCCAGTAAGCGGCCGTACTCGGCCAGGGCCGAGGATTTCTTCACTCCGTCCCAGATGCGGGCGGCGTAATGGAACCTGCATCAACCAGTATGGACCAGTACAGGTTAAGAAATGCCCTCCCAGTCCCTCCCAGTTGCCCCCAAACCTCCTCCCAGTAGCTCCCAGTTGGTCTCAATCCCCTCCCAGTCCCTCCCAGTATAAACCAGTATCCCCAAATCCCCCTTTAACCCTTTCCCAGTCCCTCCCAATCCATCCCAGTTTATCCCAGTGCCCTCCCAATATAAACCAGTAACCCCGAATCTCCATTTAATCCTTTCCCAGTCCATCCCAGTCCCCCCAAACCCCTCCCAGTATAAACCAGTAACCCCGAATCTCCATTTAAGCCTTTCCCAGTCCATCCCAGTCCCCCCAAACCCCTCCCAGTATAAACCAGTAACCTCAAATCCCCCTTTAACCTTTTCTCAGTCCCTCCCAGTCCCCCCAAAAGTCCTCCCAGTCCATCCCAGGCCCTCCCAGTACAAACCAGTAACCCCAAATCCCAATTTAACCCTTTCCCAGTCCCTCCCAGTTTATCCCAGTCCTCCCCAGTCCCTCCCAATCCCCTCCCAGTCCCCCCCAATCCCCTCCCAGTCCCTCCCAGTATAAACCAGTAACCCCAAATCCCCCTTTAATCCTGTCCCAGCCCCTCCCAGTATAAACCAGTAACCCCAAATTCCCCTTTAACCCCGTCCCAGCCCCTCCCAGCCCCTCCCAGTACAAACCAGTAACCCCAAATACCCCTTTAACCCCGTCCCAGTGCCTCCCAGTCCGTCCCAGTCTCACCAGTTCCTCTCGGTCAGCAGGCTGTGGGATAACTGGGACCGTGCGGCCGCCAGGACCCTCCCCCTGAGCCGGGCCAGGAGCCCCCCGAGCCCCCCCCGGCCCCGGAATGGGGGCAGGGCTGGGAACAGCGCCCCTCCCCCACCTGGGAGAGATTTGTACTGGTTTGTACTGGTTTGCACTGGTTTTTAATGATTTTTAATGGTTTTTAATGGTTATAATGGTTTATACTGGTTTATAATGGGGGCTGCCCCATTCCCAGACCCCCCCCAAACCCTGAATGGGGGCTGGGAACAGCGCCCCTCCCCCACCTGAGAGATTTATACTGGTTTATAATGATTTATACTGGTTTGTACTGGTTTTAATGATTTTTAATGGTTTTTAATGGTTATAATGGTTTATACTGGTTTATACTGGTTTATAATGATCTATACTGGTTTATACTGGTCTATACTGGTTTATAATGATTTATAATGACTTATACTGGTTTATAATTATTTATACTGGTCTGTACTGGTTTGTAATTATTTATACTGGTTTATACTAGCCCATACTGATCTATACAGATTTATAATGATTTATACTGGTCTATACTGGTTTATAATGATTTATAATGGTTTATACCAGCCCATACTGGTTTATACTGATTTATAATAATTTATACTGGTCTATACTGGTTTACAGTTTTTTATACTGGTTTATACCAGTCCATACTGCTCTGAACTGGTCTATACTGGTTTATAGTAATTTATAGTGGTTTATACTGGTATATACTGGTTTACAATGATTTATCCTGGTCTATAATGATTTATCCTGGTCTATACTGGTCCGAACTGGTCTCACCTCGGGGCAGGGCGTCCTCGGGCTCCTCCTCCAGGGGGGGCAGCAGGAACAGATTGACCTCGGGCTCGGGGGGGGCGGGGCCAGAGCCGGGGGGGGCGGGGCCGGAGCCGGGGGGGGCGGGGAGCAGCTCCCGCATGGACAGAGAGCCTGGGGGGGGCCAAAATCAGCACAAATTAATCCAAAATTCAGCATAAAATTAACCCAAATTAACCCAAAACTCAGTCCAAATTAACCCAAAGCTCAGCCTAAAATCGGCCCAAAATTCACCCAAAAACCATCCCAAAATCAGCCTAAAATGGCCCAAAATTCATCGCAAGTTTACTCTAAATTCAGCCTAAAATAACTCCAAATTTCACCCCAAAATTCATCCCAAAGATGGCAAAATTCACCCCAAAAGTCACCCTAAAATCATCCCAAAATATCCCTAAAATCACTCTAAAATCCACCTCAAAATGGCCCCAAAATTCGCACCAAAATCAGCCTAAAATCACCCCAAAATTCACCTCAAAATTCACCTGAAAATGGCCAAAATTCACCCTAAAATTCACCCCAAAATCAACGTAAAATGGCCCCGAAATTCACACCAAAATTCACCTGAAAATGGCCAAAATTCACCCTTTAATTCACCCCAAAATCAGCCTAAAATGGCCCCAAAATTCGCCCCAAAATTCACCTCAAAATTCACCTGAAAATTCCCATCAAAATCAGCTGAAAATGGCTGCAAAATTCACCTCAAAATGGCGGAAATCCCCCCCAAAATGGCGGAAATTCCCCCTCAAAATGGCGGAACCCCCCAAAATGGCGGAAATCCCCCCCAAAATGGCGGAAATTCCCCCTCAAAATGGCGGACCCCCCCCAAAATGGCGGACCCCCCTCAAAATGGCGGAAATTCCCCCTCAAATCAGCCTCAAACTCCCCCAAAACCCCCCCGAAATTTAATCTGGGAACCCCCAAATTCCACCCGGGACCCCCAAAATCCCCAAAACTGCCCCAAAATCAGCCTAAAATTCACCTCAAAATTCACCCCAAAATTCGCCCCAAAATGGCGGAAATTCACCCCCAAAATGGCGGAACCCCCCTCAAAATGGCGGAAATTCCCCCTCAAATCAGCCTCAAACTCCCCCAAAACCCCCCAAAACCCCCCCGAAATTTCATCTGGGAACCCCCAAATTCCACGTGGGACCCCCAAAACGCCCAAAATCCCCCCAAATTGCCCCGAATTCGCCCCAAAATCACCGCGGTATTTGAGGCGCGAGTGCGCCATCAGGCGGCCGAGCACGCGCTGCATCTGCCCCAGGCGGCGCGGGGAGAAGCACTCGGGGGGGGCGCGGGTTTGAACGAACACTGCGGGAAACAAAGGGTTAAAGGGTGTTAATGGGCACAGCTGGGCACAGCTGGGAACAGCTGGGAACAGCTGGGAGGGGAAATGTGCAAAAAACCCGGTGAAAATCGGGTGAAAAATGGGGATTTTGGGTATGACTTGGGGGGGGAGGAAATGGGGAAAAATGGCGAAAATTGGGTGAAAATGGGTGGAAATTTGGCGTTTTTGGGAGGGAATTGGGATTTTTGGGAACAGCTGGGAACAGGTGGGGCAGGGAAATGGGGAAAATTTGGTGAAAATTGGTGGAAATTTGGGGTTTTTCGGGGAGAAATTGGGATTCTGGGAACACATTGGGGGGGGGAAGAAATGGGGAAAAAAATCCCCCAAAAATGGGGAAAATTGGGTGAAAAATCGGTGGAAATTTGGGGGAAATTGGTGAAAATTGGAGAATTTAAGGACACCTGGGCACAGCTGGGGGGCGGGGGGGGATGGTGAAAATTGGGTGAAAATGGGTGGAAATTTGGGGTTTTTGGGAGGGAATTGGGATTTTGGGCACACCTGGGAATAGGTGGGGCAGGGAAATGGGGAAAATCAGTGAAAATTGGGTGAAAATCAGTGGAAATTTGGGGGTTTTGGAAGGGAAATTGGGATTTTGGGCACACCTGGGAACACCTGGGTCCCCAAATTCACCTTAAAATTTCCAAAAATGGGGAAAATTGGGTGAAAAATCGGTGGAAATTTGGGGTTTTTTTTCCTAGGAATTTTTGAGGGGGAATTTTTGGAGGTCAGGGTTTTACTGGGGGGAACCCAGAGGTTAATTACCCCCAGATTAATTATCTATTAATTAATTAGTGACTGACCCAGGTGTGGGTAATACTCGGAGGGCTCCTCGGGCCCGGCCCCGCTCGAGTCGTGGCTGGGGGACGGCGTCGGGGGCTTCACCATCTCGGCCGTCTGCAGGAACCTGGGGCAGTTATTGAGGGGTTTGGGGCAATTATTGGGGGTTTGGGGCAATTATTGGGGGGTTTTGGGTGGGTTTGGGGCAGTTTTGGGTCATTTTTTGGATAATTTTTGGGTCGGTTTTAGGTCATTTTTGGGTCACTTTTGGGGCCATTTTTGGGGTCATTTTTGGGGTGACTTTTAGGTCACTTTGGGATCATTTTTGGGTCAGTTTTGGGTAATTTTTAGGTCATTTTTGGGGTGACTTTTAGGTCACTTTGGGATCATTTTTGGGTCACTTTTAGGTCACTTTTGGGGCCATTTTTGGGTCACTTTCAGGCCAATTTTGGGGTCATTTTTGGGGTCACTTTCAGGCCACATTTGGGGCCATTTTTGGGTCACTTTCGGGTCATTTTTAGGTCATTTTTGGGGTGACTTTTAGGTCATTTTTGGGGTGACTTTTAGGTCACTTTGGGATCATTTTTGGGTGACTTTCAGGTCACTTTTGGGGTCATTTCAGGTGATTTTTGGGGTCATTTTTGGTCCATTTTCAGATCATTTTTTGAGTCATTTTTGGGTCGCTTTGCGTCATTTTTCGGGGTTATTTTTCTGTCATTTTTAGGCCGCATTTTTATCATTTTTTGGGTAATTTTGGGGTCATTTTGTGTCACTTCTGTGTCGTTTTTTGGGTAACTTTTGGGGTCACTTTTAGGCCACGTTTGGGCCCATTTTTGGGTCGTTTTGTGTCGTTTTTGGGTCGTTTTGTGTCACCTGTAGAGCCCCAGGTCAGTGAACCAATCCTGCACCAGCAGCACCACGTGGCACACGGTGAACAGGAAGGCGGCGATCTGCAGCGACTGCATTTGCATAAATTAGCATAAATTAACCTCCATTAGCATACACCAACCCCTCATTAGCATAAATTAACCCCTCCCTCACCTGGGTCTCCACGTAGGCGTGGGGCAGAGCGAACTCGGGCGGAAGCTTCCGGTCGTTGTTGATCAGGTGATCCAGGTGGGCGGGGCTTAGGATGGGCTGGGGGCGTGGCCAAGAGGGGGTGGAGTCAATGAGGCCATGCCCACATTCCCGGGTATGATAATGAGGGGGCGGGGAAAGGCGCTAATGAGGGGGGTTGGGGGATAAACGTAATTATGGTAATTGAGGTGATTATGGTAATTAGGGTAATTATGGTAATTGGAGTAATTACGGTAATTGGGGTGATTAAACTTGGGGTAATTATTGTAATTGGGGAATTACAGTAATTATGGTAATTGGGGTAATTATAGTTGGGGTAACAATGGTAATTGGGGTAATAATGCTAATGAATATGGTAATTATAGTAATTAGGTAATTATGGTAAGTTAATTACTGGGGTAATTCCGGTAAGCGGGATAATTAATTATGGTAATTATGGTAATTACAGTAAATTGAATAATTGGGGTAATTACAGTAATTAGGTTAATCACTTTAATTGCAGGAATTAAGGTAATTGAGGTAGTTATAATTGGGGTAATTATGGTAATTAGTTTAAATTTGTAATTAGGGTAACTGGAGCAATTATGGTAATTGGGGTAATTAAAAGCAGGGTAATTACAGTCATTTTTGCAATTATGATAATTAGGGTAATTAATTGGGAAAATACTACTAATTAGGGTAATCAGCAATTGCAGTGACTTTCATAGTTGGGGTAATTATAATTGGGGTAATTATGGTAATTAGGGTAACTATTGTAATTAGACTAACTGTAATTGGGGTAATTATTGTAACTAAGGTAACTGTAATTGGTGTAATTATGCTAATTAGGGTAATTAATTAAATTTCTAGAGTCAAACCTAAACATGAGCTACACAAAGCTAATTAAGCCCAATTAATCAACTCCTGCCCTAATAACCAGCATTTCCACTCTCATTAACCCCAATTAACAGCAATTAAAGCCAGACACCCACCGATTACGGACACCCAAGAGGCAGCTGCGGGTGACTGAGGTTAATTAGCGTTAATTAGCGTTAATTAGCGTTAATTACCTGCGTGTCCAGGAACAGGACGCGCTCCTGGGTTATGAAGAGGTCGATGCCCCCGGTCTGGGCCCCGCCCCTCTCGCGCAGCTCCGGCGGCTGCGGCCGGAACACGAAGGACCTGGACCAGTAAAAACCAGTACAAACCAGTACAAACCAGTACAAACCAGTACAAACCAGTATGGACCAGTATGGACCAGAAAAAGCAGAAAAAACCCGGGAAAAATCCCTTTTTTTTTGCCCATTTTAGAGCCCTGAATTCCCCCAGGACCCTCCCAGGTCATCCCAATTCCCAGTATAGACCAGTATAAACCAGTATGGACCAGTGTGGACCAGTATGGAATGGTATAACCCAGTAAAACCCAGTAAAACCCATAGAAACCAGTATAAACCAGTATGGACCAGTATAAACCCATCCTAGACCCATCCCGGTAAGGACCAAACCCATCCCAGTTCATCCCAGTCCCTCCCAGTATAAACCAGTAACCCCAAACCCCCTTTAACCCTTTCCCAATCCCATCCCAGTTTATCCCAATCCCATCCCAGTCCATCCCAGTTTATCCCAGTCCATCCCAGTCCATCCCAATCCCATCTCAGTCCCTTCAAGTCCCTCCCAGCCCATTCCCAGTCCCTCCCAGTATAAACCAGTAACCCCAAAACCCCTTTAACCCTTTCCCAATCCCATCCCAGTCCCTCCCAATCGCATCCCAGTTTATCCCAATCCCCTCCCAGTCCCTCCCAGTCCCTTCCAGTTGCTCCCAGTCCCATCCCAGTCTATCCCAGTCCCATCCCAGTTTATCCCAGTCTATCCCAGTTTATCTCAATCCCCTTCCAGTCCATCCCAGTATAAACCAGTAACCCCAAATCCCAATTTAACCCTTTCCCAGTCCATCCCAGTCCCTCCCAGTTCTATCCCAGTCGCTCCCAGTCCCTCCCAGTTTATCCCAATCCCATCCCAGTTGCTCCCAGTCCATCCCAGTTCCCTCCCAGTCCCTCCCAATCCCATCCCAGTTTATCCCAATCTATCCCAGTTTATCCCAATCCCCTTCCAGTCCCTCCCAGTCGCTCCCAGTCCCTCCCAGTTCATCCCAGTACCGTGGGTCCTCCTCGGGCTGGTTCCCGGCCAGCAGTGACATCACCGTGGATTTCCCGGTGCCCTGCAGCCCCAGCGCCCCCACCACCAGCACGTCCGTCTGCTCCAGCAGGAACTGGGACGGACTGGGAGTCACTGGGAGGGCCCTGGCCCCGCCCCCGGCCCCGCCCACCCGGCCCTCACCACGCCCACCCAGTCCAGACCACGCCCACCCTGTTAAAACCCATCCCAAACACAAACTGGGAGTCACTGGGAGAGTCCTGACCCCGCCCCCGGCCACGCCCACCCAGCCCAGACCACGCCCACCCAGCCCAGACCATGCCCACCCAGCCCAGACCACGCCCATCCTGTTACAACCCATCCCAAACACAAAATGGGCGTCACTGGGAGGGTCCCAAGCCCCGCCCACTCTCCTAAGCCCCACCCCAGCAGGAACTGGGACAAACTGGGAGTCACTGGGAGAGTCCTGACCCCGCCCCCGGCCACGCCCACTCGAATAAACTCCACCCCCAGCACAAACTGGGAGTCACTGGGAGGGTCCTGGCCCCGCCCACCAAGCCAAAGCCACGCCCATCCCATGAAACTCCACCCCCAGCACATCCAGTATGAACTGGGAGGAACTGGGAGAGTCGCAAGCCCCGCCCCCTCAACCAGTACAAGCTGGGACATATTGGGAACATCTTGGCCCCACCCCCAGACACGCCCACCACACTAAACCCCGCCCCCAGCATCAACTGGGAGAGTCCCAAGCCACGCCCACCACACTAAACCCCGCCCCCAGCATGAAGTGGAAGTGACTGGGAAGGCCCAGGCCACGCCCCCAGCCCCGCCCACCGCCGCTAAGCCCCGCCCACCTCGAGGGCGCTGTCGCACCAGTTCATTTGCTCGTCCACCAGTTTGATGCTGGTTTTCATCTTCTCCGGCGCCGCCAGCCGGGCCTGGGCCTGGGCAGCTGGGGGAGGGGCCAAGGGGGGACACGCCCACTTGGGGACACGCCCACCAAGCACAAAACTCCGCCCATGTTTTTGGAATTTGCATTAAACTGGACACGCCCCCTAAAAAACTCTGCGTGTTTGGGGTCGTCATTGGATTGAGATTGGGGGTTGGCCACGCCCATAAATTGTGGCCATGACCCCAGCCAAAACCACGCCCATTTTGTCCACCCAATCACCTTGAGCCTCATTTTAGCTCCACCCACAAGTTCTGACCACGCCCAACCATGACCACACCCCCACAGTAAAACCACGCCCATTTTGTGCGGCCAACCCCATTGAGTCTCATCCTTTAGTCCCGCCCACAACAATCTAATGCAACAATAACCACGCCCACCATCACGTTGGCCACGCCCCACCCAAACGCCGCCCATTTCCATCATCCAATCCCTTTAAACACTCCCCTTTGGCCCCGCCCACTCAATTAACCCCTCCTGTTTTAACTCCTCCCACATCCCCACCACATGGCCACGCCCCTTTAAGCCCCGCCCACTCACGGTCAAGCGCGGCAGGCGGGGCCAAGCCCCGGCTGTGCAGTTGATAGACAGGCTGGGTGGGGCGTGGCCCCTCCCTCTCGGTGGGCGGGGCTTGCTGTGGCCCCTCCCCCGGTGCTGCCGAAGCTCCACCCCCTCCCCGCCCCTCTTCCCCCCGCGCTTTCATCAGCACGATGGGCGGAGCCGGCGCTGGAGGGGGCGGGGCTTGTGCTGGCCCCGCCTTCGGGGCAGCCGGAGGCGGCTGCTGGGTAAAAATAGAAAATGACGTCATGAGGCGTGGCTAAAACAGGTGGGAGGAGCCACGCTCACTTTTAGGAGTGGCCACGCCCCCCAGGCTCACCCGCTCTGCAGGGGGCTTGGCCAGGATGATTGGCGTCTTCTGCAGGGGCCCCGCTGGCTCCTCCCCCAGCTCCTGTGGGAGGGGCAAGGTCACTGAGGCCACGCCCACAAAGGTGGAGCCCCACCCCCTGCCAGGCCTCTCCTTGTTCATTTTAGGGCTCTAGGCCTCGCCCACCGTGTGCCACACCCATCAAAGCCACGCCCCCACATCCAGCCCCACCCCATGCATTGGCTGTCAATCATCCCTAAGCCACGCCCCACCCTGTGCTGTTGTCACTCATTTATAAGCCCCGCCCTTCCCATAATCCACACCCCATGTAGTTGCTGTCAATCAACTCCGCCCCATGCAAGCGTCCATCACAAGCCCCGCCCTCACGCACTTGCTGTCAATCAACCCCAAGCCCCGCCCCATCCCCACACAACGGCGGTCAATCATTCCCAAACCACGCCCCACTCCCACACAACCGCTGTCAATCAATCTCAAACCCCGCCCCACTCCCCACACAACCGCTGTCAATCAAACCCACGCCCCTCCCCTTTATCCCCGCCCACCCTCCTCTCTCCGCCTCCCTCCGCTTCCTTCTCTCGGTTCCAGCAGCGGCGCCGCGCGCCGGGGGCGGGGCTCTGCCCGGAGTCCGACATGGCGGCGGCGGCGGCACCGGGGCGGCTCCGGGCCCCGACCGGCTGCCGGAGGTTCCGGGAGCCTTTTGGGGGTCCCGGGGAGGGCCCGGAGGCTCCTGAGGGGGACCCGGAGGCTTCTGAAAGGCTCCTGGAGGGTCCCGGAGAGGCTTTTCAGGGTCCCGGAGGCTCCTGAGGGGGTCCCGAGAGGTTTTTGAGTGTTCCAGCGAGGCCCCGGAGGGTCCTGAGGGGGTCCCGGAGGATCCCGGAGAGGCTTTTGGAGGTCCCGGAGGCTCCTGAGGGGGTTCCGCCGAGGCCCCGAGCGGTTCCCGGGAAGGTTTTCGAGGGCGCCGGGAAGGTTTTTGGGGTTCCAACGAGGTTTTGGGGTTCCCGGGGAGGTTTTGGGGTTCCCGGGGAGGTTTTTGTGGCTCCCGGAGCCCCTGAGGGCTCCTGAGGCCGTTTCCGGTTCCTTTCCCGCTGCTCCCGCCCCCGCGCGCGGCCTGAGGGGAAAGGGGGCGTAGTCCGAGCGCGGCAGCTGCGCGCATGCGCGGAGACGGTGTGGGCGGGGCTTGCAGGCAATGATTTTTTGTTCACTACAAGGGGGCGTGGCCTGACACAGCTGCACGCATGCGCGAAATTGTGGGCGTGACTTGATCGGCTGCGCTTGCGCGAAAGGGGCGTGTCCTGTATTTAAAGAGCCAGCGCGCTTTAAACTAAAAATTTAATTGAATTAAAATTTTTTAAATTTTATTTCATTACAATTGAATTAAAGTCTCGAACCACGTGACCCTGCCCCTCCCCGTCCCCCAAATAAACGACACCGGAGCCTCGTTCTGGTTTTTATTAACGGCGAAATCATCGTCAATTAATTATTTAATGAGTTAATGAATGAACAGCGGGGTGGGGGGAGGGGCTTGGGGGGGTGATGGGATGTGGGGGGAGGGGTGGCACCGTCCGGGGGTGGGGGAGGGGCGGTCGCAGCTCCGGTTCTCATGCGGGGGCGTCCTGGGGGGGGGGGGGTCAGGCCAGCGCCAGCACTGCGGGGGAGGGGAGAGAGAGACAGGGGGAGGGGTTACCTGGGCACACCCAAAACCACACCTGGGACACACCTGGGGGCACCCAAAATACACCTGGGCATACCTGGGGGCACCTGAGCCTCACCTGGGTGCCCCACCCAAGTCCCTTGGTGTCCCCTCTGTGTCCCCCCAGGTGTGCCCAGGTGTGCCCAGAGAGTCCCAGGTGTGTCCCAGGTACCCCCTGTCCCCATTATTTCCCCCCCAGGTGTCCCAAATTTCCCCCATGTGTCCCCAGATGTGCCCAAATCTCCTCCCAGGTGTCCCCAGGTGCACCCCAGGTATCTCAGGTGTATCCCAGGTGTATCCCAGGTGTTCCCTCACCTGTCCCAGGTGTCCCCAGGTGTCCCCAGGTATCTCAGGTGTATCCCAGATGTCCCCAGGTATCTCAGGTGTATCCCAGGTGTCCCCAGGTGTGTCCCAGGTGTGTCCTCACCTGTCCCAGGTATCCCCAGGTGTCCCCAGGTGTATCCCCAGGTGTGCCCTCACCTGTCAGCGCCTCCTGAGCGAAGTATTTGACGTCGACGTCCTGGTCCTGCGTCAGCTTCTCCAGCACCGGCTTCACCTCTGTCTGCAGCGTCCTGCAGGTACGGGGACAGGTGAGGGACAGGTGGGACACAGGTGAGACACAGGTGGGACAGGGACAGGTGGGACAGGGACAGGTGTAGGCCCCAAACCAGTATAACCCAGTATAACCCATTAAAATGACTCCAAATCGGTACAAACCAGTACAAATTGCCATTCCCAGTATAACCCAGTATAAACCAGTAAGAACCAGTACCCGCTGTCCAGGATGGACCCGATGCGCTGCAGCCACACCAGTACAACCATTATAAACCATTATAAACCATTAAAAACCATTATAACCCAATAAAACCACCCCAAACCAGCGCTCCCAGTGCAAACCAGTACAAACCAGTATAAACCAGTAAGAACCAGTAATAACCAGTACCCGCTGTCCAGGATGGGCCCGATGTGCTGCAGCCACGCCAGTATAACCATTATAAACCATTATAAACCAATATAAACCAGTATAACCCAATAAAACCACTCAAAATCACTGCTCCCAGTACAAACCAGTATAAACCAGTAAGAACCAGTATAACCCAGTATAAACCAGTACCCGCTGTCCAGGATGGGCCCGATGTGCTGCAGCCACACCAGTATAACCATTATAACCCATTATAAACCAATATAAACCATTATAACCCAATAAAACCAACCCAAACCAGCGCTCCCAGTACAAACCAGTACAGACCAGTAAGAACCAGTATAACCCAGTATAACCAGTACCCGCTGTCCAGGATGGGCCCGATGCGCTGCAGCCACACCAGTATAACCAGTATAAACCATTACAAACCAATATAAACCAGTATAACCCAATAAAACCACTCAAAATCACTGCTCCCAGTACAAACCAGTATAAACCAGTATAAACCACTACAGCCCAGTACCCGCTGTCCAGGATGGGCCCAATGCGCTGCAGCCACACCAGTATAACCAGTATAAACCATTAAAACCCATTACAAACCATTATAAACCATTATAACTCAATAAAACCACTCAAAATCACTGCTCCCAGTACAAACCAGTACAAACCAGTATAAACCAGTAAGAACCAGTAATAACCACTACCCGCTGTCCAGGATGGGCCCGATGTGCTGCAGCCACACCAGTATAACCAGTATAAACCATTATAACCCATTATAAACCATTATAACCCAATAAAACCACCCCAAATCACTGCTCCCAGTACAAACCAGTATAAACCAGTACAGCCCAGTACCCGCTGTCCAGGATGGGCCCGATGCGCTGCAGCCACACCAGTACAACCATTATAAACCATTAAAAACCATTATAACCCAATAAAACCAACCCAAACCAGCGCTCCCAGCACAAACCAGTACAGACCAGTATAAACCAGTATAACCCAGTATAACCAGTACCCGCTGTCCAGGATGGGCCCGATGTGCTGCAGCCACACCAGTATAAACCATTACAAACCATTATAAACCACTATAACCCAATAAAGCCCAATAAAACCAGCCCAAACCAGCGCTCCCAGTACAAACCAGTAAGAACCAGTAAGAACCAGTATAACCAGTACCCGCTGTCCAGGATGGGCCCGATGCGCTGCAGGGACTTGGCCACGTTGAAGCGCACGTTGGCCACGGCGTCGGCGGCCATGCGGAGCACGGTGGGCAGCATCTGCGTGGTGGTGACCTCCTGGCCACACACCTCGGACAGCACCTGCACAGGTGAGAGGGGACAGGTGGGACATGGACACATGAGAGACAGGTGAGAGACAGGTGAGATAGGGACAGGTGAGATGGGACAGGTGAGATGGGACAGGTGAGATGGGACAGGTGAGAGGGGACAGGTGACAGGGGACAGGTGAGATAGGGACAGGTGAGATGGGACAGGTGAGATAAAGGTGAGATAAAGGTGACATGGGGACAGGTGAGATGGGACAGGTGAGATAAAGGTGAGATGGGACAGGTGGGACAAGGACAGGTGAGATGGGACGTGAGATAAAGGTGAGATAAAGGTGAGATATGGACAGGTGAGATGGGACAGGTGAGACATGGACAGGTGAGATAAAGGTGAGATAAAGGTGAGATAGGGACAGGTGAGGGACAGGTGGGACATGGACAGGTGAGATGGGACAGGTGGGACATGGACACATGAGGGACAGGTGAGATAGGACAGGTGAGATAGGGACAGGTGAGATAGGGACAGGTGAGATGGGACAGGTGAGATAAAGGTGAGATAGGGACAGGTGAGATAGGGACAGGTGAGGGACAGGTGAGATGGGACAGGTGAGAGATGGACAGGTGAGATAAAGGTGAGATAAAGGTGAGATAGGGACAGGTGAGATAGGGACAGGTGAGGGACAAGTGAGACGGGACAGGTGAGATAGGGACAGGTGAGATGGGGACAGGTGGGACATGGACAAGTGAGATATGGACAGGTGAGATAAAGGTGAGATGAGACAGGTGAGATAGGACAGGTGAGATGAAAGTGAGAGATATGGACAGGTGGGACATGGACAGGTGAGATATGGACAGGTGGGACATGGACAGGTGGGACATGGACAGGTGACATGGGGACAGGTGAGATGGGACAGGTGGGACATGGACAGGGATTGGGGACATCCATCACTCATGCCCAGCTGTGCCCAGGTGTGTTCCTATCCCTCTCAGGTGTGCCCAGGTGTGCCCAGGTAAATCCCAATTGTGCCCAGGTGTGCCCAGGTGTGGTTCTATCCCTCTCAGCTATACCCAGGTGTGCCATGGATGTACCCAGGTGTGCCCAGGTGTGTTCCCATCCCTCTCAGGTACCCCCAGGTGTGGTTCTATCCCTCCCAGGTGTATCCCAGCTGTACCCAGCTGTACCCAGGTGTGCTGTGGGTGCCCCCAGGTGTGCCTAGGCGTGTTCCTATCCCTCTCAGGCATATCCCAGCTGTACCCAGGTGTGGTTCTATCCCTCTCAGGTGCCCCCAGGTGTGCCCAGGTGTATCTGAGATGCCCCCAGGTGCCCCCAGGTGTGCTGTGGGTGCCCCCAGGTGTGTCCCTATCCCTCTCATGCCTATCCCAGCTGTGCCCAGGTGCCCCCAGGTGTGCCCAGGTGCCCCCACGTGTGTTCCCATCCCTCTCAGGTGTATCCCAGCTGTACCCAGGTGTGGTTCTATCCCTCTCAGGTGCCCCCAGGTGTATCTGAGATGCCCCCAGCTGTACCCAGGTGTATCTGAGATGCCCCCAGCTGTGCCCAGGTGCCCCCAGGTGTGCCCAGGTGTGCCCCCAGGTGTGCCCCCAGGTACCCACGTTGATGCAGAAGAGCGTGGTCATGCGGTGCAGGTAGTTGGGGTCGGCGGCCATGGCCAGCACCTTGGGCACGATGGTGCCCTGGGCCCAGGTGTGCCCAAAGCGCTCCACCAGCTTGCGCAGGTTACTGGTGGCGGCCTCGCGGATGGCGTACACTGCCAGGAAACCAGTACAGACCAGTATAAACCAGTATCAATTACTATAAACCAGTACGGACCAGTATAAACCAGTACGGACCAGTATAAACCAGTATTAATTACTATAAACCAGTGCAGACCAGTATAAACCAGTATCAGTTACTATAAACCAGTACGGACCAGTATAAACCAGTATCAATTACTATAAACCAGTACGGACCGGTATAAACCAATATCAATTACTATAAACCAGTACGACCCAGTATCAATTACTATAAACCAGTACGGACTGGTACAAACCAGTATAAACCAGTATAAATTACTATAAACCAGTACAAACCAGTATGGACCAGTATAAACCAGTATCAATTACTATAGACCAGTTCAAACCAGTATAAACCAGTGCAGACCAGTATAAACTAGTATCAGTTACTATAAACCAGTACGGACCAGTATATACCAGTACAAAACCAGTATAAACCAGTATCAATTACTATAAACCAGTACAGACCAGTTCAAACCAGTATCAATTACTATAAACCAGTATAAACCAGTGCAGACCAGTATAAACCAGTGCAGACCAGTATAAACCAGTACGGGCCAGTATAAACCAGTATCAATTACTATAAACCAGTACGGGCCAGTATAAACCAGTATGGGCCAGTATAAACCAGTATCAATTACTATAAAGCAGTACGGATCAGCTGGGACCAATACAAACCAGTATAAACCAGTATAAATTAATATGGACTAGTATAAACCGGTATAAATTAGTATAAACCAGTACAGGCCAGTTGGGAGCAGCTTAGACCAGTAAAAACCAGTATAAACCAGTATAAATTAGTATAAACCAGTACGAACCAGTTGGGACCAGTTTGGACTGGTACTGAGCTATATAAACCAGTATAAACCAGTTTGGACCAGTCCATCCCAGTCCCTCCCAGTCCCTCCCAGTCCCTCCCAGTTTATCCCAGTTCCCTCCTAGTCCATCCCAGTCCATCCCAGTCCCTCCCAATCCATCCCAGTTCCCTCCCAGTCCCTCCCAGTCCATCCCAATCCCCTCCCAGTCCCTCCCAGTCCCTCCCAGTTTATCCCAGTTCCCTCCCAGTCCATCCCAGTCCCTCCCAGTTTATCCCAGTACCGTGATCCACCAGCCAGGCCATGCAGAGCGAGTTCAGTTTCTCATCGAAGAACTCCACGCCCTGGAGAGGGGGGGAGACACCAGTAAGGACCAGTATAAACCAGTATGGACCAGTTAGGACTGGTATAGACCAGTACAAACCAGTACAGACCAGTACAAACCAGTATAAACCGAGCTACGTTGCTACGGACTAATTCGAACCAACGTAAACCAGTACACACCAGTATAAACCAGTATAGATCAGTGGGAACAAACCCCTCCCAGTATATCTCAGTCCCTCCCAGTTCATCCCAGTCCCTCCCAGTTCATCCCAGTGCCTTCCAACACCCTCCCAGTCCCTCCCAGTCCCCTCCCAGTTTATCCCAGTGCCTCCAAACCCTCTCCCAGTATATCCCAGTATATCCCAGTCCCTCCCAGTCCCCTCCCAGTCCATCCCAGTATATCCCAGTCCCCTCCCAGTATATCCCAGTCCATCCCAGTGCCCCCATACAAGCCCATAACTTCACTCTGGTGCCCCATACACTGCTCCAGTCTCCTCCCAGTCCCCTCCCAGTATATCCCAGTGTCTCCCAGTCCCCTCCCAGTCCCTCCCAGTCCATCCCAGTGCCTCCCAATCCCCTCCCAGTCCATCCCAGTCCCCTCCCAGTATATCCCAGTGCCCCCATACAAGCCCATAACTCCACTCCGGTGCCCCA
The DNA here is from genome assembly GCF_020745825.1 of Agelaius phoeniceus. Taxonomy (NCBI): domain Eukaryota; kingdom Metazoa; phylum Chordata; class Aves; order Passeriformes; family Icteridae; genus Agelaius; species Agelaius phoeniceus. Next base: position 31,217 of record NW_026531183.1, on the reverse strand, counting down.
TACACTGCTCCAGTCTCCTCCCAGTCCATCCCAGTCTCCTCCCAGTCCCCTCCCAGTATATCCCAGTCCATCCCAGTGCCTCCCAATCCCCTTCCAGTGCCCCCATACAAGCCCATAACTCCACTCCGGTGCCCCATACACTGCTCCAGTCTCCTCCCAGTCCATCCCAGTCCCCTCCCAGTCCATCCCAGTCCCTCCCAGTCCCTTCCCAGTGCCTCCCAGTCCATCCCAGTCCATTCCAGTCTCCTCCCAGTCCCCTCCCAGTATATCCCAGTCCATCCCAGTGCCTCCCAATCCCCTCCCAGTATATCCCAGTCCATCCCAGTGCCCCCATACAAGCCCGTAACTCCACTCCGGTGCCCTATATGCTGCTCCAGTCTCCTCCCAGTCCATCCCAATCCCCTCCCAGTCCATCCCAGTCCCTCCCAGTCCATCCCAGTCTCCTCCCAGTATATCCCAGTCCCCTCCCAGTCCATCCCAGTCCCCTCCCAGTTTATCCCAGTGCCTTCCAACACCCTCCCAGTCCATCCCAGTCCATCCCAGTGCCCCCATACAAGCCCGTAACTCCACTCCGGTGCCCCATACGCTGCTCCAGTCTCCTCCCAGTCCCTCCCAGTCTATCCCAGTCCCCTCCCAGTGCCTCCCAGTCCCCTCCCAGTGGCTCCCAGTCTCACCAGCTGGCCGGCCAGCAGCGGCATGTACTCGATGATGGCCAGCCGCACCCTCCACTTGGCGTCCTCGGCCAGCTCCACGATGGCCGGGAGCAGCGACTGCGAGAGCTGCCGGATGCCGATCACCTCGTTCACGCAGTCCAGGTTGGAGATGATGTTCAGCCGCACCTCGGGGCACTGGGAGGGACTGGGAGTTACTGGGAGGGCACTGGGACACACTGGGATGGACTGGGAGGGCACTGGGACACACTGGGAGTTACTGGGAATGACTGGGAGGAAGCTGCAGTTCACAAAGTCACCACCAGGGGGAGCTGCGAAAACACTGGGAGTGCATTGGGGGGAACTGGGAGCAACCGGGAGTTACTGGGATGGATTGGGAGGGCACTGGGATGAACTGGGAGTAACTGGGAAGAGCCTAGAGCTGCATATGAGCAGACTGGGAGGAACTGGGAGGAACTGGGAGGAGCCTAGAGCTGCATATGAGCAGACTGGGAGGGACTGGGAGTTACTGGGAGGAAGCTGCAGTTCACAAAGTCACCACCAGGGGGAGCTGAAATAAACGCTGGGAATGCATTGTGTGCCCAGGTGTGTGCCCAGGTGTGTGCCCATGTGTTTCTGTGTGTTTCTATCTGTACCCAGGTGTGCCCCTCACCTCGTCCTTGAGCTGTGCCAAGAACAGGGGCAGCAGGTGTGTGCCCAGGTGTGTGCCCAGGTGTTTCTATGTGTTTCTATCTGTACCCAGGTGTGTCCAGGTGTGCCCAGGTGTGCCCCTCACCTCGTCCTTGAGCTGTGCCAGGAACAGGGGCAGCAGGTGTGTGCCCAGGTGTGTGCCCATGTGTTTCTGTGTGTTTCTATCTGTACCCAGGTGTGCCCCTCACCTCGTCCTTGAGCTGTGCCAGGAACAGGGGCAGCAGGTGTGTGCCCAGGTGTGTGCCCATGTGTTTCTATCTGTACCCAGGCGTACCCAGGTGTGCCCAGGTGTGCCCAGGTGTGTCCCCAGCTCACCTCGTCCTTGAGCTGTGCCAGGAACAGGGGCAGCAGGTGTGTGCCCATGTGTTTCTATGCGTTTCTATCTGTACCCAGGTGTGCCCAGGTGTGTGCCCAGGTGTGCCCAGGTGTGTCCCCAGCTCACCTCGTCCTTGAGCTGTGCCAGGAACAGGGGCAGCAGGTGTGTGCCCAGGTGTGTGCCCATGTGTTTCTATGTGTTTCTATGTGTGCCCAGGTGTGCCCAGGTGTGTCCCTCACCTCGTCCTTGAGCTGTGCCAGGAACAGGGGCAGCAGGTGTGTGCCCAGGTGTGTGCCCATGTGTTTCTATGTGTTTCTATCTGTACCCAGCTGTACCCAGGTGTGTGCCCAGGTGTGCCCAGGTGTGTCCCCAGCTCACCTCGTCCTTGAGCTGTGCCAGGAACAGGGGCAGCAGGTGCTCCACCGTGTTGTCCTTGCCCAGGATGGGTGACAGCCCCATGATCACCGAGGCCAGCGCTGACTTCACGTGCTGGTTGGCATCCGACACCAGCTCCTGCACAGGTGGGCACAGGTGAGCTCACCTACACTCGGGGAGAGGCCTCTGAGGCCACGCGTGCCCACAGGGTGTGCCCAAGATGGGTGCCACCACTGCAGGTGTACCCACAAGGTGTGTCCCAGGTGTGCCCAGGTGTGTCCCAGGTGTGCCCAGGTGTGTCCCAGGTGTGCCCAGGTGTGTTCCACCACCCCAAGGTGTCCCCAATTGTGTCCCAGGTGCCCTCAGGTGTGCCCAGGTGCCCCCCCAGGTATGTCCCAGGTGTGCCCAGGTGTGCCCAGGTATATCCCAGGTGTGTCCCAGGTGCCCCCCCAGGTATGTCCCAGGTATGTCCCAGGTGTGCCCAGGTGCCCCCAGATGCCCCCTCAGGTATATCCCAGGTGCCCCCAGATGCCCCCAGGTGTATCCCAGGTGCCCCAGGTGTGCCCAGGTATGTCCCAGGTGTGCCCAGGTGCCCCCAGATGCCCCCTCAGGTATATCCCAGGTGTCCCCAGGTGTGCCCAGGTGCCCCCCCAGGTGTGCCCAGGTGTCTCCAGGTGCCCCCAGGTGTGTCCCAGGTGCCCCCAGGTGTGCCCAGGTGCACCCAGGTGTGTCCCAGGTGCCCCCAGGTGCTCACCTTGATGCAGGGCAGGATCTGGCCCATGATCACGGCCTCGCGGCAGTCGGGGGACAGGTTCTCACAGAACTCTGGGGACACCAAGATTGGGTGGAAAAACGTCAAAATTGGGTCCGAGGATATCGAATTCGAGTCGAAGGACACCAAATTTGGGTTAAAAACACCGAAATTGGGTTGGGGAACACCAAATTCGGGGTGAAGAACGTCAAAATTGGGTCGGGGACATCAAAATTGGACCAGGACACCAAATTTGGGTTGAAAAACACCGAAATCGGGTTGGGGACAACAAACTTGGGGTGAAAAACAACAAAGTTGGGTTGGGGACGTCAAAATTGGGTTGGAGAACGTAAAAATTGAGTTGGGGACCCCAAATTTGGGTTGAAAAACACCGAAATTGGGTTGGGAACACCAAAATTGGGTTAAAAACACCAAAATTGAGTTGGGGACAGTGAAATTGGGTTAAAAACACTGAAATTGGGTTGGGGACACCAGGGACAGGTTGGCGACACCGAAACGGGGATAAAACCACCAGAATTGGGTTAAAACCACTGAAATTGGGTTGGGGACACAGAAATTGGGTGAAAAATGCCGAAATTGGGTTGGGGACACCAAAGTTGGGTTAAAAACACTGAAATTGGGTTAAAACCACCAAAGTTGGGTTAAAAATGCTGAAATTGGGTTGGGGAAACCAAAGTTGGGTTGAAAAACAGTGAAATGGGGTTGGGGACACCCAGGACAGGTTGGGGACACCAAAATTGGGTTGAAGAACATCAAAACTGGGTTGGGGACACCGAAATTGGGTTAAAAACGCCGAAATTGGGTTGGGGACACCAAAATTGGGTTGAAGAACATCGAAACTGGGTTGGGGAACCCAAGGTTGGAGTAAAAAAAGCCAAGGTTGGGTAAGGGACACCAAAATTGGGTAAAAACGACCAAAATTGGGTTAAAAACACCGAAACTTGAGTTGGGGAACACCAAAATTGGGTTGAAAAACATCGAAACTGGGTTGGGGACACCAAGGTTGGGTTGGGGACACCAAGGTTGGGTTTTGGGGGGGTTTTGGGGCATTTTGGGGCCTCGTGGGGTGGGCGTGGCCGCTGACCTTTGACCTTGTGGGAGGCGGCCGCGCGCACCTCGGCCTCGCAGTCCTTCATGAGGCTCTGGAAGGCGCCCACCAGGTCGGTCTTGGTGATCTCGGGGCCCACGGCGCGCTGGAGCTGCGGGGGGCACGGCCCAGGTGCGTCCAGGTGTGCCCAGGTGCGTCCAGGTGTGCCCCAGGTGTGTCCAGGTGTGCCCCAGGTATTACCCATGTGTGCCCAGGTGTGTGCCCCAGGTGTGCCCAGGTGTGTCCCCAAACAATTCCCAGAGTTCCTAAACCTCCCCAAACCCCCCAAAATCCATCCCAAACCCCTCCCAAACCTCCCCAAAACCCACCCCAGGTGCCCCCCAGGTGTGCCCAGGTGCCCCCCAGGTGTGCCAGGTGCACCCAGGTGACTCCAGGTGCGTCCCCAAACATCCCCCAGATTTGCTAAACCTCCCCAAACCCCCCAAAACCCATCCCAAACCCCTCCCAACCCTCCCCAGGACCCACCCCAGGTGCCCCCCAGGTGTGCCCAGGTGACTCCAGGTGCATCCCCAAACATCCTCCAGAGTTCTTAAACCTCCCCAAACCCCCCAAAACTCCCCAAAACCCATCCCAAACCCCTCCCAACCCTCCCCAGGACCCACCCCAGGTGCGCCCAGGTGCCCCCCAGGTGCGCCCAGGTGTGCCCAGGTGCGTGCCCACCTCGGTGAACTTGTCGGCCACCATGTAGCGCACGCGCCAGGACTTGTCCTCGGCCGCCTGGCGCAGCGTGGGCATCACCAGCCCCTCGAGCTCCTCCTGCGGCAGCAGCTGCGCGATGCTCACGCACGCCTCCACCGCCAGCAGCCGCACCGAGTCCTGCGCAGGTGGGCACAGGTGAGCCCCAGGTAACCCTGAGATAACCCTGAGATAACCCTGAGATAACCTGAGATAAACCCCAATGCACGCCTCCACCGCCAGCAGCCGCACCGAGTCCTGCGCAGGTGGGCACAGGTGAGCCCCAGGTGTGTTCAGGTGAGCCCCAGGTGTGCCCCAGGTGTGTTCAGGTAACCCCGAGGTGTGCACAGGTGACCCCCAGGTGTGCTCAAGTAACCCCCAGTTGTGCTCAGGTGAGCCCCAGGTGTGTACAGGTAACCCCCAGGTGTGCACAGGTGAGCCACAGATGTGCACAGGTGACCCCCAGGTGTGTACAGGTGAGCCCCAGGTGTGTACAGGTAACCCCCAGGTGTGCACAGGTGAGCCACAGATGTGCACAGGTAACCCCCAGGTGTGTACAGGTGAGCCCCAGGTGTGCACAGGTGAGCCCCAAATGTGCACAGGTGACCCCCAGGTGTGCACAGGTGAGCCCCAGATGTGCCCAGGAATATCCACACCACCCCCAGGTGTGCCCAGGTGTGCCCTGGTAACCCCGAGGTGCTCCCAGGTGTGCCCAGGTCCCCCCCAGCCCCCTCCAGGTGTGCCTAAACCCCCCCCCCAGGTGCCCCCAGGTGACCTCCAGGTGTGCCCAGGTAACCCCTAGGTGTGCACAGGTAACCCCCAGGTGCTCCCAGGTGTGCCCAGGTCCCCCCCAGCCCCCTCCAGGTGTGCCCAGGTCCCCCCCAGGTGTGCCCAAACCCCCCCCAGGTGTGCCCAGGTGTGCCCAGGTGACCTCCAGGTGTGCCCAGGTGACCCCGAGGTGCTCCCAGGCTCCCCTCAGGTGTGCCCAGGTCCCCCCCAGACTCCTCCATGTGTGCCCAAACCCCCCCCAGGTGTGCCCAGGTGCGCCCAGGTGCGCCCAGGTGCGCCGTACCTGCTCGTCGGAGGCCAGGTTGGAGAACATGGGGATGATCTCGCTCTTGACGTGCTCCAGCTCCAGCACCTTGGCGAACTCGCCCAGCTTGGAGGCGGCCGCGCGCCGCACCATGGGCGTGTCGTCCGAGCACAGGTTCCGGAAGTACCTGCGGGCACACCTGGGCGTCACCCGGGCACACCTGGGGGCACCTGGGCACACCTGGGTACAGCCAGGTACAGTTGGGTATGGCCTTGATATACCTAAGGGTCACCTATGGGCTTCTGGAAGTACCTGAGGGCACACCTGGGTGTCACCTGGGCACACCTGAGGGACACCTGGGTACACCTGGGGGGCATCTGGGTACACCCAGGTACAGCTGGGCATGGTCCAGGTACATCTAAGGGTCACCTATGGGTATCTGGAAGTACCTGGGGGGCATCTGGGCACACCTGGGGGCACCTGGGTATACCTGGGATGGGTTGGTGACCTTGTGGTCACCCCAATGACCCCACACCCATCCCAATGACCAATGACCCCATGGTCACCTCAACGACCCCATGGTCACCTCGATAACCCCATGGTCACCCCAATGACCCCACGCCCACCCCAATGACCAATGACCCCGTGGTCACCTCACTGACCCTGTGGTCACCCCAATGACCCCAAGGATGGATTGGTCACCCCAATGACCCCATGGTCACCCCAATGACCCTATGGTCACCTCAATGGCCCCGTGGTCACCTCAATAGCCCCATGGTCACCTCACTGACCCCAAGGATGGATTGGTCACCCCAATGACCCTACGGTCACCCCAATGACCCCAAGGATGGATTGGTCACCCCAATGACCCCAAAGATGGACTGGTCACCCCAATGATACCCTCCTCACCTCAATGGCCCCATGGTCACCCCAATGACCCCCTGGTCGCCTCAATGACCCCAAAGATGGATTGGTCACCCCAATGGCCCTATGGTCACCTCAATAACCTTATGGTCAGCCCAATGACCCCATGCCCATCTCAATGACCCCAAGCCCATCTCACTGACCCCATGGTTACCTCAATGACCCCAAGGATGGATTGGTCACCTCAATGGCCCCATGGTCACCCAATGACCCCATACCCATCTCAATGACCCCATGCCCATCTCACTGACCCCAAACCCATCTCACTGACCCCGTGGCCACCCCAATGACCCCATGCCCATCTCAATGACCCCATACCCATCTCACTGACCCCGCGGCCACCCCAATGACCCCATACCCATCTCAATGACCCCATGCCCATCTCAATGACCCCACACCCATCTCACTGACCCTGCGGCCACCCCAATGACCCCGCGGCCACCCCAATGACCCCATACCCATCTCAATGACCCCATGCCCATCTCAATGACCCCATACCCATCTCACTGACCCCATGGCCACCCCAATGACCCCGCGGCCACCCCACTGGTCACTCACTGGCGCAGCTCGGCCTTGACCGGGCTGGACACTCGCGGGTAGCAGACGCTGAAGAGGCCGCAGGCCGAGGTGCGCGACGTGAACCAATCCCCTCCGGCCAGGCGCTTGACCAGCGGCACAAAGTGACCCTCGAGGTCCGGCGGGGAGTGCTCGTGGGACACGGCCCGCAGCGACTCCACCGCCTTGTCCCGCACCACCGTCTCCTCCACCGTGGCCAGGCTCTCCAGCGGCGGCTGCGGACAGGTGGGCGCATGGAGGGGGTCAGGTGGACGCGGGACGGGCGGGTGGACACAGGGTGGTCAGATGGATGTGGGATGGACAGATGGACGTGGGATGGATGGAGGAACACAGGGTGGTCAGATGGACGTGGGATGGACAGAGGAACATGGGATGGACAGGTGGACGCAGGGTGGTCAGATGGACGTGGGATGGAGAGATGGACGTGGGATGGACAGAGGAACATGGGATGGACAGATGGACACAGGGTGGACAGAGGAACATAGCATGGACAGATGGATGTGGGATGGACAGATGGACACAGGGTGGTCAGATGGATGTGGGATGGATGGAGGAACACAGGATGGTCAGATGGACACAGGATGGACAGAGGAACATGGGATGGACAGATGGACGTGGGATGGACAGATGGACACCGGGTGGACAGAGAAACATAGCATGGACAGATGGACGCAGGGTGGTCAGATGGACGTGGGATGGACAGATGGACACAGGTTGGACAGAGGAACATGGGGTGGACAGGTGGACACAGGGTGGTCAGATGGACACGGGATGGACAGAGGAACATGGGATGGACAGAAGAATATAGCATGGACAGATGGACACAGGGTGGTCAGGTGGACACGGGATGGACAGATGGACGTGGGATGGACAGAGGAACATGGCATGGACAGGTGGACGCAGGGTGGTCAGATGGATGTGGGATGGACGGAGAAACACAAGGTGGTCAGATGGACACAGGGTGGTCAAACGGACGTGGGATGGACAGAGGAACATGGGATGGACAGGTGGACACAGGGTGGTCAGATGGATGTGGGATGGACAGATGGACGTGGGATGGACAGAGGAACATAGCATGGACAGATGGACACAAAGTGGACAGAAGAACATAGCATGGACAGAGGAACACGGGATGGTCAGATGGACACAGGAGGGAGAGATGGACACAGGGTGGTCAGATGGACGTAGGATGGACAGATGGACGTGGGATGGACAGAGGAACATGGGATGGACAGGTGGACGCAGGGTGGTCAGATGGACGTGGGATGGACGGAGAAACACAGGGTGGTCAGATGGACAGATGGACACGGGATGGACAGGTGGACACAGGGTGGTCAGATGGACACAGGGTGGTCAGATGGATGTGGGATGGACAGATGGACGTGGGTTGGACAGAGGAACATGGCATGGACAGATGGATGCAGGGTGGTCAGATGGACACAAGGTGGTCAAACGGACATGGGATGGACAGAGGAACATGGGATGGACAGGTGGACACAGGGTGGTCAGAAGGGCATGGGATGGACAGAGGAACATGGGATGGACAGATGGACACAGCGTGGTCAGGTGGACACAGGGTGGTCAGGTGGACATGGGATGGACAGATGGACACAGGATGGACAGGTGGACACAGGGTGGACAGAAGATGAACATGGGATGGACAGAGGAATATAGCATGGACAGATGGACGTGGGGCCATCAGATGGTCACAGGGTGGTCAGATGGACATTGGGTGGACAGACGGACACGGCATGGAGGTGTGTTTGGAGGTTCCCCAGGTGTGTTTTTGTCCCCCCCCCAGATATATTTTCATGTCCCCAGGTGAGTTTTGGGGTTCCCCAGGTGAATTTTAGAGGTCCCAAGTGAGATTTTGGGTTCCCCAGGTGAGTTTTTCGCCCCACCCAGGTGAGTTTTTCCCACCCCACGTGAGTTTTTGGGTTCTCCAGGTGTATTTTGGGGTTCCCCAAGTGAGTTTTATCCCCCCCAGGTGAGTTTTTCTCCTACCAGCAGGCAGTGCACGAACTCGGGTCCCCCCACGAGGGCGGTGAAGGTGCCCAGCTGCTCTGCCAGGGCCAGCAGCACCTCGTCCTCATCGTAGATGGTGTCTGTGACCACACAGGTGACACACCTGTCACTCACCTGGCCCCCTGACACCTGTCAATCACCCCCACGCCCCACCCACCACCCCAAACCCTGCCCACAATCCCAAATTTGGGCGATTTTTGGCGTTTCCAGGGGAATTTTGTGACCTCCCCGCCCCCACATGGATTCTGGGGGTCCCTCCCACCCAAATTTTGGGAGTTTTCCCATCAAATTTTAAGAATTTCCCTTAAAATTTCAGTACCGGTGAGGAAAGGGAGGAGCTCGCTGCGGGTTCGCTCCACTCCCAGTGCCAGCGCGATGGTTGAGAGCTTCTTGATGCTGTTGAGGCGCAGCTGGGAAGGGGAAAATGGGGGAAAATCAGGAAAATTTGGGGAAAATTGGGGGTAAAAAAGGGGCGGGAATCGCCCCCCTCAGGGGGAAACCCCGCCCACAACGCGGCACGACCAATCAGGAGCGGCGTCTCACGGCTCCGCAGCGGCGCCGCGGCAGAGAGGAGGCCCACGATTGGCTCCGCTAAGCCCCGCCCATGCAGGCGGCAGCCAATGGAGAGCGGCGCTGCCGCGGCCTCGCGCTGCCATTGGCTGCGGCGAGCAGGGAGCCGCGCTGCCCCGCCGCTATGGGGCGCTGAGGCGGGCGGGGCAGATCCCCCCACCCCCTCAGCGCGCTGCGGACCAATCAGAACGCCCCTTACAAACCCAAACCGCTCCTCCAGCCAATCAGAACGCGCCTTTCACCGCAACCCCCCCCCTTCCCAACCGCCCCACACATGTTACGCCCCCGCCCATTCGCCTGGGTCTGAGGGGACCGGGCCGCCTCAACCAATCAGCGCGGCCGTCTCATGGCGTCCATCAGCAACGGGGCCGCGGACCAGAGGCGCGATGGCGGCCGGGCCCCGGTGGCCACGGAAGAGGCCCCGAAACCCCGGAAAGGCCTCGGGGGTATGGCGGCGAGGTCCCGGTAGCGGTACCTGCACGTCCTCGTTGCGGAGCTCGTCGATGAGCACCGCGATGGGGTAAAGCGAATCGTCGCCGTCCGCCGCCGCCATCTTCGCCGCCGCCGCCGCCCCGGCTCTGAGGGGCCGCACGGGGCCGCCCGCTCCGCTCCTGCAGGGCTTCCGCGGCGCTGATTGGTCGGCGCTGACACAGCGCCCGCCCACCGGGTCTTCCCATTCGTTCAGGGCGCTGCCTGTCAGGTGAAGGCCCGCCCATGCGGATGGCGCAGCGACTCGCGCTCTGATTGGGCGATGCATTTGATTGACAGCGAGGGGGGAGGGGCGAGGCGTTGCTGGGCAACGCGGAGGCGCCAGGGACGCACTGGGACAAACTGGGAGCGGACTGGGACGAACTGGGAGCCGCTGGATTATACTGGGAATCCCCTGGGACCGGACTGGGCCTCGCTGGGTTATACTGGGACAAACTGGGACCCACCAGGGCCTGAACTGGGACAAACTGGGACCCACCAGGATCTGGACTGGGACAAACAGGGCCTGAACTGGGACATACTGGGTTATACTGGGACAAACTGGGACCCGTCCAGTGCCAAACTGGTTTATACTGGGACGCACCCGCAGCAAAAACCCCCCCAAAACCAGTAAAGACCAGTAAAAACCAGTAAAACTGGGCCAGGGTATGGCCCCGCCCCCGCCCCTTTAAGCCACGCCCCAAAAAGAACGCGATGACGTCATGGACTGGCCACGCCTTTATTGGGGTGGGGGGAAGGCACTGGGGGGAACTGGGCCAGACTGGGAGGGAACTGGGGTGAACTGGGAAGGCACTGAGGTGAACTGGGATGAACTGGGATGAACTGGGAAGGCACTGTGGTGAACTGGGATGAACTGGGATGAACTGGTTCTTACTGGTGCTGGCTCCCCCAACACTGGGAGGTTACTGGGATGGCACTGGGCCATCACTGGACTGAACCGGGTTATACTGGGACAAACTGGGTTATACTGGGATGAACTGGGAGGCACTGGTGTGTCAGATTCTTCCGGCGTGCCTCAGTTTCCCCAGCAGGCTCTCGATGCTCTGCCCCCCGTACAGCACTGGGATGAACTGGGATGAACTGGGATGGCACTGGGGCGTTACTGGGATGAACTGGGTGATACTGGTGTGTCAGATTCGTCCGGCGTGCCTCAGTTTCCCCACCAGGCTCTCGACGCTCTCCACCTTCTCCCCCCCGGCCCTGGGGGGCGGCTCCTGCACCTGCAGCACCTTCAGCCTTGGGGGGCCCGCGGGCACCCCCAGCTCGGCCGCCGGGATCACCTCCAGGGGCTTCTTCTTGGCTTTCTGCAAAATTGGGATTTTTAGAGAAATTTTGGGGATTTTTTTTAGGATTTTTTGCGGAATTTTTCGGGATTTTTTGAGGATTTTATAAGGATTTTTCTTGATTTTTTGGGGGATATTTTAGGGATTTTTTACAGATTTTTTGGGGATTTTTCTTGATTTTTCAGGATTTTTCCCCCCAGATTTTTGGAGCAATTTTTGAATGATTTTTTGGGGATTTTTCCTGGATTTGATTGGAATTTTATCAGAATTTTTGAGGATTTTTCGGGCTTTTTTTCAGGAATTTTTTGGGATTTTTTTCGGGATATTTTGAGGATTTTTCCTGATTTTTCGAGGAATTCTTGGGCAATTTTGGGGGATTTTTTAGGGATTTTATTGGAGTTTTTTTTGATTTTTTAAGAATTCTTTTTTTACATTTTTCAGGACTTTTTAGGATTTTTCGAGATATTTTAAAGAATTTTTGGGGATGTTTTTGGGATTTTTTCGGGATTTTATCAAAATTTTATCAGGATTTTTTTGGGATATTTTTGGGGGTTTTTTTTGAAAGTTTGGAAAATTTTTTGGGGATTTTTTTTTATTTTCAAGGGTTTTTTTTGGAATTTTTAAGGAATTTTTTGGTGATATTTTAGGAACTTTGGGGGGGATTTTTTGGGGAAGTTTGGGATTTCTTGGGAAGTTTTTGGGGAATTTTTGGGCATCTTTTAAGGGATTTTTTTAGGACTGGGGGGGCCTTTTTTTTTTGGTGGGGGGGTAGAAATCCTGGGGGAATTTTTCTGGATTCTTTTTTTTTTAATTTTTGGATTGTTAAAGGACAATTTGGGAATTTTGGGGGGGGATTTTTAGCGAAAGGGGCCCCAGGCATCCCTGGACAACAGGTCTACCCCCATTGGCCGCTATGGGAACCACCATAATTTTTGGGGAATTTCAGGGATTTTTGGGAATTTCTTGGGAATTAGGGGATCCCGGGGATTTGGGGAACACCCAAAGATTTTGGGGAACCCCAGGAATTTTGGAGAAAACCCCTCCAAAAAACGGCTCCAAGCATCCCGGACAACAGGTCTACCCACCCCATTGGCCGCTATGGGAGCCGCGGGAATTTTTGTGGAATTCCGGGGGTTTTGTGGAATTCCTCGGGAATTTCGGGGTTCCCCCGGGATTTCGGGGTCCCCCCCACCTCCCCAACTCACCATGATGTTGGGCAGGGTGGCGTAGCGGGGCTCGTTGAGCCTCAGGTCCGCCGTCAGCACGGCCGGCAGCCGCAGCCGCAGCGTCTCCAGGCCCCCGTCCACCTCGCGCTCCACCAGCACGTGCCCGGCCTCCAGCTGCACCCGCGAGGCAAAGGTGCCCTGGGGGAAACCAGTTTGGACCAGTTTGGACTGGGGAGCCTCCCAGTATGAGCTGGGACCTTCCCAGTATGAGCCAGACCCTCCCAGAATGAACTGGAACCCCTCCCGGTTTCACAGCCTTTGGGGGGAATATATCCCACAATACCCCGCGATTTAACGGTGAATATATCCCACAATCCACTGCGATTTTTAGGGGTGAATATATCCCACAATCCTCCAACACCGCGATGCACGACGGGATATATACCCCCTTTTACCGCACAGAATGCCGGGATATATACCCCCCTTCGCCGCGAAGGATGACGGGATATATCCCCCCATTTACCGCGAGGAATGCCGGGATTTATTCCCCCCATTTGCTGCAAGGGATTATGGGATATATTCACCCCCAAATCGCGGAGCACTGTGGGATATATTCACCCCTAAATCGCAGGGGATTGTGGGATATATTCACCCTCAAATCCCAGGGGATTGTGGGATATATTCACCCTTAAATCTCAGGGGATTGTGGGATATTTTAACCTTTAAATCGCGGGGGATTGTGGGATACAGTAACCGCTAAATCGCAGTAGATTGTTGGATATATTCACCCTAAAATCGCGAAGGACTGAGAGATATATTCACCCTAAAATCGCGGGGGATTGTGAGATATATTCACGATTAAATAGCGGGGAATTGGTGGATATATTCACCCCTAAATCCCGGAGCATTGTAGGACATATTCACCTTTAAACCGCGAGGGATTGTGGGATTTATCCCCCTTTACAGCAAGGAATGACGGGACATATCCCTCTTTTTTTTCCTCGCAAGGGGTTTTGGGATTTATCCCCCCTTACCGCAAGGAATGACGGGATACATTCCCCCCGTTTTACTCGCAAGGGATTGTGGGATTTATCCCCCCCTTTACCGCAAGGAACGACGGGATATATCCCCCCTTTTTTCTCGCAGAGGGTAATGGGATTTATGCCCCCCTTTACCGCAAGGAATCACGGGATATATCCCCCCTTGTTCCTCGCAATGGATTGTGGGATTTATCCCCCCTTTACCGCAAGGAACGACGGGATATATCCCCCCTTTTTTCTCGCAGAGGGTTGTGGGATTTATGCCCCCCTTTACCGCAAGGAATCACGGGATATATCCCCCTTGTTCCTCGCAATGGATTGTGGGATTTATCCCCCCTTTACCGCAGGGAATCACGGGATATATTCCCCCCGTTTTCCTCGCAATGGATTGTGGGATTTATCCCCCCTTTACCGCAGGGAATGACGGGATATATTCCCCCTTTTTTTCTCGCAGGGGGTTGTGGGATTTATCCCCCCTTTACCGCAAGGAATGACGGGATATATCCCCCCTTGTTTCTCGCAATGGATTGTGGGATTTATCCCCCTTTACCGCAGGGAATGACGGGATATATCCCCCCTTGTTTCTCGCAGAGGGCTGTGGGATTTATCCCCCCTTTACCGCAAGGAACGACGGGATATATCCCCCCTTTTTCTCGCAGGGGATTGTGGGTTATATTCACCCTTAAATCGCGAAGGACTGCGAGATATTCACAATTAAATAGCGGGGCATTTTTGGATAAATTCACCCCTAAATCCCGGAGCATTGTGGGATATATTAACCCTTTAAATAGCGGGGCATTGTGGGATATATTAACCGTTAAACCGCGGGGCATTGTGGGATTTATCCCCCTTTACCGCAAGGAATGACGGGATATATCCCCCCTTGTTTCTCGCAGGGGATTGTGGGATTTATCCCCCCCCTTACCGCAAAGAATGACGGGATATATCCCCCCATTTTCTCGCAGGGGGCTCTGGGATTTATCCCCCCTTTACCGCAAGGAATGACGGGATATATCCCCCCCTTTTTTCCTCGCAAGGGATTGTGGGATTTATCCCCCCTTTGCCGTAAGGAATGACGGGATATATCCCCCTTTTTTCTCACAATGGTTTGTGGGATTTATCCCCCCTTTCCCGCAAGGAATGACGGGATATATCCCCCCATTTTTCTTGCAGGGGATTGTGGGAAAAATTCACCCCTAAATCGCAGGGGATTGTGGGCTACATTCACCCTAAAATCGCGAAGGACTGAGAGATATTCACCCTTAAATAGCGGGGCATTTTTAGATATATTCACCCCTAAATCCCGGAGCATTGTGCGATACATTCACCCTTTAAATAGCGGGGCATTTTTGTATGTATTCACCCCTAAATCGCCGGGCATTGTGGGATATATTAAACGTAAAACCGCGGGGGATTGTGGGACTTATCCCTCTTTACCGCAAGGAATCACGGGATATATCCCCCCTTTTTTCTCGCAATGGATTGTGGGATTTATCCCCCCCTTTACCGCAAAGAATGACGGGATATATCCCCCTTGTTTCTCGCAGGGGGTTCTGGGATTTATCCCCCCTTTACCGCAAGGAATGACGGGATATATCCCCCCTTTTTTCCCTCGCAGGGGATTGTGGGATTTATCCCCCCCTTTACCGCAAGGAATGACGGGATATATCCCCCTTTTTTCCTCGCAGGGCGTTGTGGGATTTATCCCCCCTTTACCGCAAGGAATGACGGGATATATCCCCCCCTTTTTCTCGCAGGGGATTGTGGGATTTATCCCCCCTTTACCGCAAGGAATGACGGGATATATCCCCCTTTTTTCTCGTAGGGCGTTGTGGGATTTATCCCCCCTTTACCGCAAGGAATGACGGGATATATCCCCCCTTGTTTCTCGCAGGGGATTGTGGGATTTATCCCCCTTTACCGCAAGGAATGGCGGGATATATCCCCCCTTGTTTCTCGCAGGGGATTGTGGGATTTATCCCCCCTTTACCGCAAAGAATGACGGGATATATCCCCCTTAGTCCCTCGGGGGATTGTGGGATTTATCCCCCCATTTACCGCAAGGAACGACGGGATATATCCCCCCTTTTTTTCTCGTAGGGGATTGTGGGATTTATCCCCCGTGAGGGGAAATGTATCCCGTGGTGCCCCGCGCGCGCGCGGCCTACCTGCGGCCAGTCCAACATGGCGGCCAGGAGCTGCCCGGTCTGGTTGCAATCGTCATCGATGGCCTGGGGGCAGGGGGACGGACAAAACCGATCAACAGAGGATCAATAGAGGTTCTAGAAGGTTCCATTGGGGTCTAGAGGGGATCTATGGGGATCTATAGGGGTTCTAGAGGGGATCGACGGGGATCTGCATGGGATCAATAGGGAATCAATACGGATCAATAGGGGATCAATACCTGCTTGCCCAGCAGCACCACCTGCGGCTGCAGCTTCCGCACCAGCCCCGCCAGGGCCGTGGCCACCTCGCGGGGCCCCGCGGCCGCGCCCTCGCCCAGCTCGGCCAGCACGGCCCGGTCGGCGCCCATGGCCAGGGCCGTGCGCAGCGTCTCCTGCGGGACACAAAGGGTTAAATCCCCTAAATTCCCGATTTTTCCCCCCCAAAAAAACCCCAGTTTTGCTCCCATTTCCCCCCATTTTCTCCCCTTCCAGGTGTGCCCAGGTGCGCCCGAAAAACGCGAAATTTCCCCCCTAAAAATCCCATTTTTTAACACGTTTTTGCCCATGGTTTCACCGTTTTTGACCCAGATTTCGCCGGTTTCGCCCTCCCAGCCGTGCCCAGCCTTGCCCAAATTCCTAAATTTCCCCTAAAATCCCAATTTTTCACCCATTTTTCACACATTTTTCGCCATTTTCACACTTTCAGGTGCGCCCAGTTGTGCCCAAATTCCTAAATTTCCCCTAAAATCAGCATTTTTCACCCAATTATCACCATATTCACACTTCCGGGTGTGCCCAGGTGTGCCCAGGTGTGCCCAAATTCCGAAATTTCCCGTAAAATCCCCATTTTCCACCCATCTTTCACCCAATTTTCACACTTCCGGACGTGCCAGGTGTGCCCAAATTCCTAAATTTCCCCTAAAATCCCCATTTTTCACCCAATTTTCACCATTTTCACACTTCCAGGTGTGTCCACGTATGCCTAGGTGTGCCTAAATTCCAAAATTTCCCCTAAAATCCCCATTTTTCAACATTTTCACACTTCTGGGTGTGCCCAGGTGTGCCCAAATTCCTAAATTTCCCCTAAAATCATCATTTTTCACCCAATTATCGCCATATTCACACTTCCGGGTGTGCCCAGGTGTGCCCAGGTGTGCCTAAATTCCAAAATTTCCCCTAAAATCCCCATTTTTCACCCAATTTTCACACTTCCGGGTGTGCCCAGGTGTACCAAGGTCTGCCCAAATTCCTAAATTTCCTCTAAAACCCCATTTTTCACCCAACTTTCACCCAATTTTTGCCATTTTCATGCTTCCAGGTGTGCCCAGGTACCCTCAGGTGTGCCCAAATTCCCAATTTACCCCCAAAAATTCCCTTAAAAACCCCATTTCTTCATCGTTTTTCGCCCCGATTTTCGCCCGATTTTCGCCCGATTTTCGCCCAATTTTCACCCAATTTTCACCCGATTTTCGCCCGATTTTCGCCCGATTTTCGCCCAATTTTCGCCCGATTTTCGCCCAATTTTCACCCAATTTTCACCCAATTTTCGCCGTTTTTTCCCCCAGGTGTGCCCCCCTCACCTGGCTGGCCTTGGTGCCCAGGCTGGCAGCGATGACCTCGGAGGCCGTGCCCGCCTCGCGCAGCCTCACGGCCTCCTCCAGGGCGATCTCGCAGAACGGGTTCAGCGAATGCTTCACGCCCTGCGTCTGCACCGCGCCCCCGCCGGGCGCCACCCGCACCTGCCGGGCACACCTGGCACCGCTCAGGGCGGGGGGTTTGGGGGGAAATTTGGGGATTTTTTGGGGATTTTTTGGGATTTTTTGGGAATTTTTTAGGGATTTTTTGGATTTTTTGGGGGGTTTTTTGGGATTTTTTGGGGTTATTTTAGGGGGATTTTGGAGCTGGGAGGGGTGGACAGGTGCGCCCAGGTGTGCCCAGGGGTGCCCAGGTGAGTGCCCAACCCCGCAGTCCATAAATGTCACGAGGTTTTGGGATTTTTGGGGATTTTTTTGGATTTTTTTTTTATTTTTTGGGGGTTTTCTGGGTGTTTTTGGGGTTATTTTAGGGGGATTTTGGGGCTGGGAGGGGTGGACAGGTGTGCCCAGGGGTGCCCAAGTCCTGAGTCCATAAATGTCACCAGGTTTGGGGATTTTTGGGGATTTTTAGGGAATTTTTTGATTGTTTTTTTGATTTTTTGGGGATTTTTTAGGGAATTTTTGGGGATTTTTTGGGGTTTTCTGGGGTTATTTTAGGGCTGGGAGGGGTGGACAGGTGTGCCCAGGTGTGCCCAGGTGTGCCCAGGTGTGTGCCCAACCCTGCAGTCCATAAATGTTGCCAGGTTTTGGGATTTTTGGGGATTTTTAGGGAATTTTTTGGATTTTTTAGGGGATTTTTGGGGTTATTTTAGGGGGATTTTGGGGCTGGGAGGGGTGGACAGGTGCGCCCAGCTGTGCCCAGGTGTGCCCAGGTGAGTGCCCTCCCCCATGCCCAAAAATAAGCCCTGGGTTCGGGATTTTTAGTATTTTTTGGGTTTTTTTGGAGCTTTTTCGGGGGTTTTGGGGGTTGACAGATGTGCCCAGGTGAGTGCCCAACCCTGCAGTCCATAAATGTCGCCAGGTTTTGGGATATTTGGGGGAATTTAGATATTTTTTCGGTTTTTTTTTAGGATCTTTTGCCAATTTTGGGGGATTTGCTCTCAATTTTTGGGGTCATTTCGGCCTCCCCATCTGTATCCAGCCCCCTCAAAACCCCCAAAATCCCTCAAAAAACCCCCAAATTTCGGCATTTTGGGTCTCTCTGGGCGGCGCCACCCCCGGTGGGGTTCGTGGGTGCCCAGGTGAGCGCCCAGGTGCGCCCAGCACCCCAAAACCCCCCGAAAAAACCCCCAAAAAAAACCCCAAAAAAACCCAAAATTGGGGATTTTGGGGCTCGCCGGGTGGTGCCAGGCTCGGGGGGGGTTTGGGGGTGCCCAGGTGTGCCCAGGTGTGCCCAGATGTGCCCAGGTGTGCCCAGGTGCGCCCTTACCTTGACGGCGAAGTCAATGACGCGCTTCACCCCCACGAGCACGCGCAGCGCCGCCATTGCCCCCCAGGCCACGCCCCCGAGCCCGGAAACCACGCCCACAGCTCGGCTCGCGTTACGCGGTGACGTAATGCCGGCCGCGACGCCACGCCCACCAGGCGTTTAGCGATGACGTAATGGTGTGTGGGGGAAAAACCACGCCCACTGACGTAATGGTGAGCGGCGGGGGCGTGGCCTGAGCGGCCGGATTGGATTTTTTGGGGGATTTTGGGGCTTTTTGAGGATTTTTTTGGGAAGATTTTTTATTTGAATGCTTAAGTGAAATTTTGGAACATTTTGGGGAATTTTTTTGGGGGGATTTTTGGGGTTTTGGGGGGGGATTTTTTTGGGAGGTTTTTAAGGGAAATTTTGGAACATTTTGGGGAATTTTTTGGGGGGATTTTTGGGGTTTTTGGGGGGGAATTTTTTGGGAGGTTTTTTAAGGGAAATTTTAGGGGGTTTGGGGATTTTTTTTTTCCGATTTTTTGTGGGGGATTTTTAAGGGGAATTTTGGGATTTTAAGGGGAATTTTTGGGAATTTTTTTGTGACTTTTTAAAATGATTTTTGGGGGGACATTTTGGGGGTTTTAAAAAAAATTTGGCTTTTTTTAAGCGATTTTTTTGCAGTTTTTTTGGAGGGATTTTTAAGGGAAATTTTGGGATTTTATGGGGGGTTTTTAGGGAATTTTGGGGGGGATTTTTTGGGGATATTTTGGGGATTTGGGGTTTTTTTTGGGGTTGTTTTTCTTTTACAGAAATTTTGGGATTTTGTGGGGATTTTTTGGGGGAATTTTTTTGAGATTATTTTAGGGGGTTTTGAGGATTTTTTTTGGGAATTTTATGGGGAATTTTTGGAGGGAATTTTGAGAATTTTTAGGGGATTTTTTTCACAAATTTTTTGGGAAATTTTTTTGAGATTTTTTTTTAGGGATTTTTGAGGATTTTTTTGAGGATTTTATACGGAATTTTTGGAGGAAATTTTGAGAAATTTTCGGGGGGAATTTTTTAGGGGATTTTTTTTTTTTGCGAGTTATTTTTAATTTTCAATTAAAATCTCCCATAATCTCCAATGAATCATCAATAAAGGCCGCTATTAATCGCTAATTAATCATTAATTAACGCTCTCATCAATCATTAACCAGCGGCACAAAAGGAGCGGGGGGCGCCCCTCCCCCACCCCGATAAGCCCCATCTTGATAAGGGGGGGGGAGGGGCAGCAGCAAGGACGGGAGACCCCGCCCCCCTCCAGGTGTGACCCCCAGGTGTCCCCAAGGTTTCCTTTCCCCCCCTCTCAGGTGTCTCCCAAAACTTCCCCAAAAAATCCCAAAATTTCCCTTTAAAAATCAAGAAAAAATTCTCCCAAAACTTCCCCAAAAATCCAAAATTTCCCTTTAAAAATCAGGAAAAAAATTCTCCCAAAACTTCCCCCAAAAAATCCCAAAATTTCCCTTTAAAAATCAAGAAAAAAATTCTCCCAAAACTTCCCAAAAAATCCCAAAATTTCCCTTTAAAAATCAAGAAAAAATTCTCCCAAAATTTCCCTTAAAAATCAAGAAAAAATTCTCCCAAAACTTCCCCAAAAATCCCAAAATTTCCCTTTAAAAATCAAGAAAAAATTCTCCCAAAACTTCCCCAAAAATCCCAAAATTTCCCTTTAAAAATCAAGAAAAAATTCTCCCAAAATTTCCCTTAAAATCAAGAAAAAATTCTCCCAAAACTTCCCCCAAAAAATCCCAAAATTTCCCTTTAAAAATCAAGAAAAAATTCTCCCGAAACTTCTCCAAAAAATCCCAAAATTCCCTTAAAAATCCCTCAAAAAAAAACTGCAAAAAACCCTTAAAAAAGCCCCAAAATTTTTTAAAAACTCCCTAAAAATTTCCCATAGATCCCCCAAATACCCCAACACCCACCCCAAAAATTAATTTAAAAAAAATCCAAAAAAATTCCCAAAAATTCCCCTTAAAATCCCAAAATTCCCCTTAAAAATCCCCCCAAAAATCGGAAAAAAAACCAATCCCAAAACCCCCCAAAATTTCCCTAAAAAAACCTCCAAAAAAAATCCCCCCAAAATCCCCCCAAAAAAAATTCCCCAAAAATTCCCCAAAATTTCCCTCGAAGCATCCAAATAAAAAAAATCCTCCCAAAAAATAAAAAAATCCTCAAAAAGCCCCAAAATCCCCCCCCAAAAAATCCCCAGGTGTCCCCCAGGTGTCCCCCAGGTGTGTCCAGGTGTCCCCCAGGTGTCCCCCAGGTGTCCCCGCCCCCCCCTTTCCCAGGTGTGCCCAGGTGGGGTCACCTTGGGGCGTTTCCCTCCTGGAGGGGGGGGTTTATAAAGGGGGAACTGGGGAGGGACTGGGAGAGACTGGGAGAGACTGGGAGAGCCATGGGCAAGGAGGTGAGAGGGAGAGGAGGGAGAGGGAGGAAGAGGAGGGAGGGAGGAAGAGGAGGATGAAGAGGGGATGGGAGGAGGGAGAAGAGGGAGGAAGAGGAGAGGAGAGATGGAGGAAGGAGAGAGGAAGAGGAGGGAGGAAGAGGAGGGAGGGAGGAAGGAATGGAGAGATGGAGGAAGAGGAGAAAGGGAGGAAGAGGAGGGAGGGAGGAAGGGATGGAGGGGGACGGAGAGGAGGGAGAAGGAGGAAGAGGAGAGAGGGGAGGGAAGGAAGGGAAGGAGGAAGAGGAGAGAGGGAGGAAGAGAAGGGAGGGAGGAAGAGGAGGGAGGAAGGGAAGGAGACGTGGAGAGAGGGAGGAAGAGGAGGAAGGGAGGGAGGAAGAAGGAGAAAGGGATGAAGGGGGAGAGGGAGGAGAGGGAGGAGGAGGAGGGAGAGGAGAGAGGGAGGAAGAAGGGAGGGAGGGAGGGAGACGTGGAGAGATAGAGGGGGAATGGAGGGAGGAAGAGGAGAATGAAGAGGGGATGGGAGGAAGAGGAGAGAGGGAGGAAGGAAAGGAGGGGGAGGGAGACGTTGAGCAAGGGAGGAAGAGGAGGGAGGGAGGAAGAGGAGAAAGGGAGGAGGAGAGAGAGGAGAGATGGAGGAAGGAGGAGGAGGGGAGGGAGGAAGAAGAGAGAGGGAGGAAGGCAAGAGGGAGAGGGGGTGGAGGAGGATTGAGGGGTGAGGGAGGGGAGGGAGATGAGGAGGGAGGGAGGAAGAGGAAGGAGGGAGAGAGGGAGGAAGAGGAGGGAGGGAGGAAGGAATGGAGGGAGGGAGACGTGGAGAGATGGAGGAAGAGGAAGAGGAGAGAGGAAGAGGAGGGAGGGAGGGAGGGATGAAGGGGGGAGAGGGAGAGAGGGAGGAGGAGGGAGAGGGAGAGAGGGAGGAAGGAGAGAAGGGAGGGAGACGTGGAGAGATGGAGGAAGAGGAAGAGGAGAGAGGGAGGAAGAGGAGGAGAGAGAGGGGATGGAGGGAGGAATGGGGGGGAGGGAGGAGGAAGAAGAGAGAGGGAGGAAGGAGGGAGGGAGGGAGGAAGAGGAGGGATGAGAGGAAGGAGGGAGGAAGGAGAGAGACGGAGGAGGATGAGGAGAGATGGAGGAGGAGGAGGAGGAGGAAGAAAGAGAGATGGGGAGGGAGAGGGAAGGAGAGGAGGAAGAAGAGGAAGAGGAGGAGGAGGAGGATGGGGAGGATGGGGAGGAAGAGGAGGATGGAGGAAGAAGAGGAAGAGGAGGAGGAGGAGGATGGGGAGGATGGGGGAGGAAGAGGAGGATGGAGGAAGAAGGGAGAGGCGGAGGAGGAGGATGGGGAGAGGAGAGGGATGGGAGGAGGATGGAGGGGAGGAGGGAGGAAGAGGAGGAGGAGGAGGAGGAAGAAAGGAGAGACGGAAGCAGGAGGAGGATGAGGAGGATGAGGAGGATGAGGAGGAAGAAGAGGAAGAGGAGAGGGATGAAGGGGAGGGGGTCTCCATCCTCCTCCTCCC
The DNA here is from genome assembly GCF_020745825.1 of Agelaius phoeniceus. Lineage (NCBI taxonomy): Eukaryota > Metazoa > Chordata > Aves > Passeriformes > Icteridae > Agelaius > Agelaius phoeniceus. The sequence goes on along the minus strand of NW_026531183.1, from coordinate 8,373 downwards.
CCCCCCCCATCCCCCTCACCTCTGACCCCCACCCCCTTTCCCCCCTTCGCCCCCGCCCCCCTCAGAAGTTGGAGCTCCGCCCCCCCCGGCTGGGGCGGGGCCGGCGGAAGGAGCGGGAGCGGCTGGAGGAGATGAAACGGGAGCTGGAACTGGTGCGGACTGGGACAAACTGGGAGGGACTGGGAGGGGATTGGGAGGGACTGGGAGGGGACTGGGAGGGACTGGGAGGGGACTGGGAGGGACTGGGAGGGAACTGGGAGGGACTGGGATAAAACTGGGAGGGACTGGGATGGGACTGGGAGGGACTGGGATAAACTGGGAGGGACTGGGAGGGACTGGGAAAGGGTTAAAGGGGGATTTGGGGTTACTGGTTTATACTGGGAGGGGCTGGGAGGGGCTGGGAAAGGGTTAAAGGGGGATTCGGGGTCACTGGTTTATACTGGGAGGGAACTGGGATAAACTGGGAGGGGTTTGGGGGGACTGGGGGAGGGGGTAAAAAAGGGGATTCGGGGGTTACTGGTTTGTACTGGGATGGACTGGGAGGGAACTGGGAGGGACTGGGTTAAACTGGGAGGGGCTGGGGAAAGGGTAAAGGGGGATTTGGGGTTACTGGTTTGTACTGGGAGGGACTGGGAGGGGGTCACTGGTCCATACTGGTCCGTACTGGTTTATACTGGTTTATACTGGTCCATACTGGTTTAACTGGTTTATACTGGTCTGTGCTGGTGCAGGACGATCACAAACTGGACGTGAAGGAGCTCGAGCTGAAATACAACACGAGCGTCACCAAGGTGAGAGTGACCAATGAGTGACCACTGAGTGACCAATGAGTGACCAATGAGTGACCAATGAGTGACCATTGAGTGACCATTGAGTGACCACAGAGTGACCACAGAGTGACCACTGAGTGAGCACTGAGTGACCAATGAGTGACCACTGAGTGACCATGAGTGAGCATTGATGTGAGCACTGAGTGACCATGAGGGACCATTGAGTGACCACAGAGTGACCAATGAGTGAGCACTGAGTGAGCACTGAGTGACCAATGATGTGACCATTGAGTGACCAATGAGTGACCAATGAGTGACCACTGAGTGACCACTGAGTGACCAATGAGTGACCACTGAGTGACCATGAGTGACCAATGAGTGACCACAGAGTTACCATGAGTGACCATTGAGTGACCAATGAGTGACCAATGAGTGACCACTGAGTGACCAATGAGTGAGCACTGAGTGACCATTGAGTGACCACTGAGTGACCAGTGAGTGACCAATGAGTGAGCACTGAGTGACCACTGAGTGACCACTGAGTGACCAATGAGTGACCACTGAGTGACCATGAGTGACCATTGAGTGACCACTGAGTGACCATTGAGTGAGCACTGAGTGACCAATGAGTGACCACTGAGTGACCACTGAGTGACCACTGAGTGAGCACAGAGTGACCATTGAGTGACCAATGAGGGACCCAATGAGTGACCACTGAGTGAGCATAGAGTGACCAATGAGTGACCAATGAGTGACCATGAGTGACCATTGAGTGACCATTGAGTGACCAATGAGTGACCAATGAGTGGACCAATGAGTGACCATTGAGTGACCATTGAGTGACCATTCCCACAGGGCCTGTCTGAGGCAGCGGCAGCCGAGCGGCTCCTCCAGGACGGTCCGAATGCTCTCAGTGACCAATGAGTGACCATTGAGTGACCATTGCCCAATGACTGACCATTGACTGACCATTGCCTGACCATTGACTGACCATTCCCCGCAGGGCCTGTCCGAAGCAGTGGCGGCCGAGCCGGCTCCTCCGGGACGGTCCCAATGCCCTCAATGACCATTGAGTGACCAATGACTGACCATTAACCATTGACTGGACCATTCCCGCAGGGCCTGTCCGAAGCAGCAGCGGCCGAGCGGCTCCTCCGGGACGGTCCCAACGCTCTCAATGACCAATGACTGACCATTGACTGACCATTGCCCATTCCCACAGGGCCTGTCCGAGTCGGCAGCGGCCGAGCGGCTCCTCCGGGACGGTCCGAACGCCCTCAATGACCATTGAGTGACCATTAACCATTGAGTGACCATTCCCACAGGGCCTGTCCGAAGCAGCAGCGGGCCGAGGCGGCTCCTCCGGGACGGTCCCAACGCTCTCACTGCCCATTGAGTGACCATTGCCCAATCACTGACCATTGAGTGACCACTCCATGTCCCCACAGGGTCTGTCCGAGTCTGCAGCGGCCGAGCGGCTCCTCCGGGACGGTCCGAACGCTCTCAATGACCAATGACTGACCAATGACTGACCATTAACCATTGACTGACCATTCCCACAGGGTCTGTCCGAAGCAGCGGCGGCCGAGCGGCTCCTCCGGGACGGTCCCAATGCCCTCAATGACCATTGACTGACCATTGAGTGACCATTAACCAATGACTGACCATTGAGTGACCATTGCCCATTCCCCCAGGGCCTGTCCGAAGCAGCGGCGGGCCGAGCGGCTCCTCCGGGACGGTCCGAACGCCCTCAATGACCAATGACTGACCATTAACCATTGACTGACCATTGACTGACCATTCCCACAGGGCCTGTCCGAAGCTGCGGCGGGCCGAGCGGCTCCTCCGGGACGGTCCGAACGCTCTCACTGACCATTGCCAATCACTGACCATTGAGTGACCATTGCCCATTCCCACAGGGCCTGTCCGAAGCTGCAGCGGCCGAGCGGCTCCTCCGGGACGGTCCCAACGCCCTCAATGACCATTGACTGACCATTAACCATTGAGTGACCATTCCCACAGGGTCTGTCCGAGTCGGCAGCGGCCGAGCGGCTCCTCCGGGACGGTCCCAACGCCCTCAATGACCAATGAGTGACCATTACCCAATGACTGACCATTGAGTGACCATTCCCACAGGGCCTGTCCGAGTCTGCAGCGGGCCGAGCGGCTCCTCCGGGACGGTCCGAACGCGCTCAATGACCAATGACTGACCATTAACCATTGAGTGACCATTCCCCATTCCCACAGGGTCTGTCCGAAGCAGCAGCGGCCGAGCGGCTCCTCCGGGACGGTCCCAATGTGTTCAATGACCATTGACTGACCAATGACTGACCATTCCCTGTCCCTGCAGGGCCTGTCCGAAGCAGCAGCGGCCCGAGCGGCTCCTCCGGGACGGTCCCAATGTGTTCAATGACCAATGACTGACCAATGACTGACCATTCCCTGTCCCTGCAGGGCCTGTCCGAAGCAGCGGCGGCCGAGCGGCTCCTCCGGGACGGTCCCAACGCTCTCCGGCCGCCCGGGGGCACCCCGGGCTGTGTCCGGTTCGGGCGGCAGCTGGCCGGGGGCCTGCAGTGCCTCATGTGGGTGGCGGCCGGCATCTGCCTGATCGCCTACGGCGTGCAGGAGGGGCAGGGCGACCGCGGCAGCTCCGACAACGTGAGGGGCACACCTGGGATGCACCTGGGGACACCTGGGGGGGAGAAAATGGGGAAAATCGGTGAAAATTGGGGGAAAATCGGTGAAAATTTGGGGGTTTTGGAGGGGAAAATGGGATTTTGGGGACACCTGGGCGCACCTGGGCACACCTGGGCACACCTGGGGATGGATGGGGGGGGAAAATTGGGGGGAAAATCGGTGAAAATTTGGGGTTTTGGAGGGAAAATTGGGGAATTGGGGGACACCTGGGGATACCTGGGCGCACCTGGGGACAGATGGGAGGGGAGGAAATGGGGAAAATCGGTGAAAATTGGGGGAAAATTGGTGAAAAATTGGGGAATTTGGGGACACCTGGGCGCACCTGGGGACAGCTGGGCACACCTGGAGGGCAGATGGGGAAGGATGGGGGGGAGGAAATGGGGGAAATTGGTGAAAATTGGGGAATTTGGGGACACCTGGGATACACCTGGGGACACCTGGGATACACCTGGGGACACCTGGGGGGGAGGAAATGGGGAAAATCGGTGGAAATTGGGGGAAAATCGGTGAAAATTGGGGGAAAATCGGTGAAAATTTGGGGGTTTTGGAGGGGAAAATGGGATTTTGGGGGACACCTGGGCACACCTGGGTGCACCTGGGGACAACTGGGGACAACTGGGGATGGATGGGAGACAGATGGGGGAGAGGAAATGGGGGAAATTGGGGGAAAATCGGTGAAAATTGGGGGAAAATCGGTGAAAGTTGGGGAATTTGGGGACACCTGGGCACACCTGGAGGGCAGAAAATGGGGAAAATTTGTCAAAATTGGGGAATTTTAGGGACACCTGGGCACACCTGGGGGGGTGAAAATTGGGTGAACATGGGGTTAAAAATGGGGATTTTTGGGGGGGAAATTGGGATTTTGGGTGCACCTGGGCTCACCTGGGCACACCTGGGCACACCTGGGGGGCAGAAAACCGGGAGAAACGGTGAAAATTGGGTTAAAAATGGCGTTTTTGGGGGGAGAAATTGGGATTTTGGGCACACCTGGGCACACACCTGGGCACACACCTGGGCACACCTGGGGGGCAGAAAACAGGGGAAATGGTGAAAATTGGGTTAAAAATGGCGTTTTTAGGGGGGGTAATTGGGATTTCGGGCTCACCTGGGCACACCTGGGCACACCTGGGCCCTCACCTGGGCACACCTGTGCAGCTGTACCTGGCCGTGGCGCTCATCGCCGTCGTGGTGGTCACCGGCTGCTTCGGCTACTACCAGGAGTTCAAGAGCACCAACATCATCGCCAGCTTCCGCAACCTGGTCCCGCAGGTGAGCACACCTGGGCACACCTGGGCACACCTGAGGGCACACCTGGGCACAGCTGGACACACCTGGGCATGCCTGGGGGCGGGGAAATGGGGAAAATTGGGGAGAAATTGGTGAAAATTTTGGGAAAATTTGGGGGAAATCGGTGAGAATTAGAGAGTTTGGCGACACACCTGGGCTCACCTGGAGCCTGATTTGCATAACTTTGAGGCCTCATTTGCATACCTGAGCCCTCATTTACATACCCAGAGCCTCAGGTCCTCACCTGCACGCTTGAGGGGCGCCTCATTTGCATACTTAAGTCCCCATTTGCCTACCTGGAGTCCCACCCACTCACCTGGGCTCTCACCTGCACACCTGCAGGGCCTCATTTGCATACCCGAGCCCTCATTTGCACACCTGAGGACTCATTGTCTCACCTGGGGGGGGGCCTCATTTGCATACCTGACCTTTCATTTGCATACTTAAGCCCCCATTTACACACCTTCGGGGCCTCATTCGCATCCCCCGATCCCTCATTCGCAGACCTGGCTGGCTTCATTTGCATACCCGAGCCCTCATTTGCATACCCGGGATCCCACCTGCACACCCGGCGGGCCTCATTTGCATACCTGAGCCCTCATTTGCATACCCAAGATCCCACCTGCACACCTGGGGGGGCCTCATTTGCATACCCGAGCCCTCATTTGCATACCTGGGATCCCACCTGCACACCTGAGGGGCCTCATTTGCATACCTGAGCCCTCATTTGCATACCCGAGCCCTCATTCGCACACCCGGCGGGCCTCATTTACATACCGGAGCCCTCATTTGCATCCCCGAGCCCTCATTTGCATACCCGGCGCCTCACCTGCAGCAAGCCACGGTGGTGCGGGCGGGGCAGGTGCTGCAGGTGAACGCGGCCGAGCTCGTGGTCGGGGACGTGGTGGAGATCAAAGGTGGGGACCGCGTGCCGGCCGACATCCGCGTGCTGGCGGCGCAGGGCTGCAAGGTGAGCGCACCTGGGCGCACCTGGGCGCACCTGGGCGCACCTGGGCACACCTGGGCACACCTGGGGGGGGGAAAGGGTGAAAATTGGGTGAAAATCGGGTTAAAAATGGGGGAAAATTGGGTTAAAAATGGGGGTTTTAGGGGGGAAATTGGGCACACCTGGGCACACCTGGGCACACCTGGGGGGGGGGGAAATGGGGAAAAACGGTGAAAATTGGGTGAAAATCGGGTTAAAAATGGGGGTTTTAGGGGGGGAAATTGGGAATTTGGGCACACCTGGGCACACCTGGGTGGGGGGGAAATGGGGGAAAAACGGCGAAAATGGGGTGAAAATTGGGTAAAAAATGGGGGGAAAATGGTGAAAATTGGGTTAAAAATGGGGTTTTTAGGGGGGGAAATTGGGAACACCTGGGCGCACCGGGGTACACCTGGGGGGGGTGAAAATCGGGTTAAAAATGGGGGGAAAACGGTGACAATTGGGTGAAAATCGGTGTAAAAATGGGGGGTTTAGGGGGGAAATTGGGGATTTGGGCACACCTGGGCACACCTGGGCACACCTGGGTGGGGGGAAATGGGGGAAAAACGGCGAAAATGGGGTGAAAATCGGGTTAAAAATGGGGGTTTTAGGGGGGAAATTGGGAATTTGGACGCACCTGGGCACACCTGGGCACACCTGGGGGGGGGAGAAATGGGGGAAAAACGGTGAAAATCGGGTTAAAAATGGGGAAAAAATGGTGAAAATTGGGGTGAAAATCAGGAAAAAAATGGGGTTTTTAGGGGGGAATTGGGCGCACCTGGGCTCACCTGGAGGGGAGAAAATGGGGGGAAAATGGTGAAAATTGGATTAAAAATGGGGGTTTTAGGGGGGGAAATTGGGAATTTGGGGGCACCTGGGCGCACCTGGGGATGTACCTGGGGCACACCTGGGCACACCTGGGCTCACCTGGGGGCAGTTGTACCACACCTGGGCACACCTGTGACACACCGGGGCACACCTGGGCACACCTGGGGCACACCTGGGCACACCTGGGCGCTCAGGCGTGGGCGGGGCCCTGCCCAGGTGGACAATTCCTCGCTGACGGGGGAGTCGGAGCCGCAGACGCGCTCACCTGAGTGCACCCACGACTCGCACCTGGAGACCCGGAACATCGCCTTCTTCTCCACCATGTGCCTGGAGGGTGAGCGCACCTGGGCGGGGCTCACCTGGGCGGGGGCACACACTGGGCGCGGCCGGGGGCGCGAAAATTGGGTGAAAATCGGTGGAAATTTGGGGGTTTGGGGAGGGAAAATTTGGGGATTTGGGAGCACCTGAGGGGTACCTGGGGGTGTCTGGGCTCCAATTGGGCACACCTGGGGCACACCTGGGTCCCACTTGGACACACCTGGGGGTGTCTGGGTCACACCTGGGTCTCACCTGGGTCACCTGAGTTCCACCTGGACACACCTGAGGACATCTGGGTCATACCTGGGTCCCACTTGGACACACCTGGTGCCACCTGGGTCTCACCTGGTCACACCTGGGTCACACTTGGACACACCTGGGGACACCTGGGGGTGTCTGGGTCACACCTGAGTCTCACCTGGGCACACCTGGGTCATACCTGGGTCCCATCTAGACACACCTGGGGACATCTGGGGGTGTCTGGGTCACACCTGGGTCCCACCTGGGTCCCCACTTGGACACACCTGGGCACACCTGGGTCTCACCTGGGGGTGTCTGGGTCACACCTGGACACACCTGGTCACACCTGAGTCCCACCTAGACACACCTGAGCACACTTGGGTCACACCTGGGGGTGCCTGGGAGTGTCTGGGCTCCACTTGGACACATTTAGGGGGACACCTGGGGGATCTTCATCCCACCTGGATCCCACCTGGTCCCACCTGTCCCCCCTGGCAGGCACGGCCACGGGGCTGGTGATCAGCACAGGTGAGCGCACGGTGATCGGGCCGCATCGCCAGCCTGGCCTCGGGCGTGGAGAACGAGCGGAGACCTGGGGCACACCTGGGGCACACCTGAGGACATCTGAGTCCCACTTGGACACACCTGGGTCTCACCTGGGTCACACCTGGGGACATCTGGGGGTTCCTGGGCTCCACTTGGTCACATCTAGACACACCTGGGTCCCACTTGGACACACCTGGGTCCCACCTAGACACACCTGGGTCATACCTGAGTCCCGTCTAGACACACCTGAGGACATCTGGGTCCCACTTGGACACACCTGGGTCACATCAGGGTCACACCTAGGCACACCTGGGCACACCTGGGTCACAACAGGGAACACCTGGGTCTCACCTGGGGTCACACTTGGACACACCTGGGGGTGTCTGGGTCCCACCTGGGTCATACTTAGACACACCTGGGTCTCACCTAGAGACACCTGGGGACATCTGGGGGTGTCTGGGTCCCACCTGGGTCCCACCTGGGTCCCACTTGGACACACCTGGGCCATACTTAGACACACCTGAGTCCCACCTAGACACCCCTGAGCACACCTGGGTCACACCTAGAGACACCTGGGCACACCTGGGTCACAACAGGGAACACCTGGGTCTCACCTGGGTCCCCACCTAGACACACCTGATCACACCTGGGTTACACCTGGGTCACATCTAGACACACTTGGGGGTGTCTGAGCACACCTGG